>CAKNXH010061511.1:48850-85285 GCA_932178445.1 Andricus quercusramuli
GTTTTTGTCAAATTTACACGTTTTGAGACCCCCTGAACCCAAAAAACAGGTTTTTAAAAAATGACTGTTTGTCTATCTGTTTTTATGTTAGTCTGTAGATTTTTAGTTTGTGAGCACGATAACTTTCGAAAAAATTAACAGATTGGATTGGCCTTTGGTATACTCTTCAAGTGTCTTAAAATGCAGGTCATGTTCGTTAGCCAGCTATTTTGGATAAAAATTGCAAAAGTGAGCACATTTTGAAAATTATTGAGACCACTATTTTCAAGATTTGAAAATTCCATGTACGGTTATAAGCAGTACTGAAAAAGACGAACAAGTGATCCTAATTACTTTTTCAGATAAAACAAACTACCGGAGTTATAGCATTTTCAAAATTCCAAAAACCAAACAAAAATTAACATTTTAAGCCAAAAACTTTTTGAATTTTTCAAAAAATAAAAAATGCTAATTTTTATCGCACAAAAAGATAATGAAAAATCAAAACTTCCATTTTTCTGTCAAACTATGAAAGATACGATAAAAGATGAATCGACCAAAATTGTGCACCTAAAAATTATCCACAAATTTGTTATTATTCACTTTTTGATATGACGCGTAGTTCTTGTTTTATTCGTAAAAAACAGCATTGAAAAAAAGAAAAATTTAATTTTTAGACGAATTACACAAGCTACGAAATAAATAAAGAGACAAAATTTGTTCATTCAAAAAAGAGGTACAAATTTGTTATTAATCATGTATCGATAGGATGCGCAGTTATTGTTTTCTTCGCGAAAATAACATTGACAGTAAAAAAAATCAAATTTTTGGAAAAATGATGCAAGGTACGAAAACAGATGAATGAACAAAAATTGTTCATTCAAAAAAGATGTACAAATTTTTAATCTATTTTTTTTATAAGAATACATTCAAAATGAAAAAATTGTCTTTTTTTGAAAAACGGCACAAGCTAGAATAACATTTCAACTAATAAAATTTGTCGCCTAAATTATATAATTATTCTTCATTTGAAATCAAATACAAATTTATTAATTTGTATATGCAGAACATATAATAGGAAACACGAAGTGCGCTCAACATTTGTTGTTTCTATCATGCGGTGCACAGAGCCGAGTGTAGAACGCAAGGATCAAATGATTTTTAAATCAAATATCGAGCGCGAAGCACGAGTATCTGGATGAGAATGTATTCCTTAAGGTCGATAGAACCTTAAGTAAGCAAAGTTCCTTTTCACTCTAAAATAAAAACAAATTTAACAACCACCTCATATGTGGAGGTTTAGATAATTTTATAATATTTGCAAATAAACTTCTTCTCTTCATCGAAGTCGAACACGGAGTTAAAATATGCAGAAGAACGTGATTTCCGTAACCTAAATGTTCAGGATGTTTCACAGTACATTTAATCACATAATTGGGCTGGACTATCCTCGTCCTCTATTGGCGGGAGGGTTTATTAGTCGAATGTGTTTGTAAAGGATTCCAATTAAAAATTCTCACCACTCCGTGCATACAAATCGAAGGACCTTACGTCACCAATGATTATTCTCGTAATCAGATTTATAATGAAGCAGAGAGACAGGGTCCACAATGCAGCTAAGCGTAATAATTCTCTCTATTTGATGAGACAATTTCGCTCGTTTAGAAACTCTGTACAAATTGAAATTCACAATAGGTTCGTTGCATACAACACAGCTAGACTTTTAAACATAACTGGCCCTCAGCACCTGTGGAACGAATTTCGCAGATTGGATCACATAAATCCTAAAAATACCTCAATATTTACTTTAATCTCTGCTGATGAATTCAACTCCTATTTCAATTCACTATTATACTTTTCCTGAGGTGATACCTTTTGATGTGCATAAGGCAGTTCAAATATGCAAAAGTGAATCTAGAGGTGCAGATGGACTTCCAATTAGTTACTTCAAGATAGGTATTCAAGTGTTAATTCATCTCCTCATTGCGATCTTCAATCTATCACATCCTCTACTGTCTCCGATAACTGGAAGAGAACAATCATCTGATCCATACATAAAATAAAAAATGCAGTTTCTCGTAGCGATTATAGATCTGTCTCCTTACTATGTGCGTTATCCAAAGTTCTCGAAAAATAGTTCACAAACTATTTGTAATTTCTAGACACTAATAATCTTTTCAATTCATAACAAACGGGCTTCAGACCACTGTGAATGAGGTAGTCACACATCATGTCTTATGGGTTAATGATAATAAGTTGAAGATGAATGCCACAAAAACAAAAGCCATGATCCTAGGTAAAGCAATCACTAATGCTAAATGATACTGTAATACAATATACTACCTCTACTCGTAGTCTGGGTGTTATTCTGAATCTTACTCTAAGATGGAAAGAACATATATACGAAATAGCAGATAAAATGAATAGGACATTATATCCTGTTAAAGTAAATTGAAAATTTCTGGACAGCTCGCTTCGCATAAAATATATTTTTGCTCTTATTTTTCCGTTACTAGATTATTTTTTCTTAGTGTGTGATGATATTTCACTTGAGCCTGACGTGATGTTGCAAAGAGCGCTGAATGCTTGCGTACGCTTTATTTTTTATCTGCAGGTAATTCTTCCTATCTTAGAGAGATATTCATCTGCGATGTGTGCCGAAGAAAGGGGGCTTACTCTAAAAAAATCGAAATCGAGGTTTTTACAAATTTCGATAGTTTTTGAGTTGCTCTTTTTAATGCAATCATCGAAAAAAAATTTCGAGCGTTATTATTGCTAATAATTAAGTTGTCAGGTACCCGATATAGCAGGCTTTCGCTCGAGAGCTCGAGATCCCGTGAAACACCTCCTACCACTCACCACTACATCTCCGCGTCTCATCTATACCCGTCCGTGAGCTGCGTCTTCGACCTATCTCTTTTCTCGTGAGAATGTAGTGGTAAGTGGAGAGGGAAGATTTCGTGAGTCTTCCCTCTCTTTTGAAAGTCGCGTCTTTCCGTTCGACTTCTACCGCTCGCCTTGAAAAATCTTACTTTTCAGAGTAAGCCCTTTCTTCGGCGCACGTCACATCTGTGTATATGATGTTAGGTTTCGAACTACAAGGCGAGACGGAAATTTACTTTATATAGATCCGTTCAGAACTAATATGTACAATATCTCTTTTTCTATGACTTCAGCTTAATTCAGGAATTCTTTACCTGAAAATATTCGTAACCAGTCAAGATTGAGTTTTTCGGAAATATATTTATAAAGAGATAAATTTATCATCGCCTTGAAGCTCCTCAAATTTGGCTACAGTAATTTTATTGTGTTTTTGGTACACTATAGCGAGCCCAAAAAGCCTCGAATAACAATTTTTTGCCAAATCCGTTAAATTTGTTTATTTTCACCGCCACATTGAATTAAAAAATATTGACTCCAGATTTGTAATCAGCGACACCAAAACTCCCGAAGTAAGGGGGGGGGGGGTTAAGGCCAAATGTGTCAAAATTACTCATTTCTGCCGGATATTGGGTCTGCAGTTTTGAATTTAGTCATTTTTGCTCCAAATTCATACTAGACGACCCCAGAAACTCTATTGAAATGATTTTTAGCCAAATCCGTTGGAAGTTTTTACATTCAGGTCCGGCTTTAGTAAAATGGCTCCCTAGGCTATAGCCTACATTACCCTATTGGTTAAGCCGGCCATGTTTATATTTTCGCTGCTGTATTTTGTCCGCCATTATAAATTTCAAAATTTTGACTCCAAATTTGTAATCAGCGACCCCGAAAACTCCCGAATAACCATTTTCAGCCATACTCTCTCCAACGAGAGTGTAACCAACGGTCACGCATCTTTATGATGTGTGAAAAAAGAGCCTACCGCCTACGTTACCAGTATTTATGAGAGGCTGCGCAAACTGGACGTAAAGTCCGATCCACACATTCGCTGCTCGGCGAGTACCGAATGTTCGCCCATAGAGTATTTCCATTAGGCCATAAAATTTCAAAATTGCCGAATGGCTCGGGCATAACATTGCATTGTATACATTGTGTTGCGTGTATTATCTTAGTTAAAGAATGGTGTTTATCGGCAAATTAAAAGTGTCTAGTGAATACTTTTTGGACTTCTGGTTCGACGTGGATACAAGGTGGACGTGTCTGAGGTGCTAGAGCGAGTTTTAAAGTGTTTGGATGGAAAAAGGGAGATAAAAGGTAAAAAGAAGTAATGAGAAGGTGGAGAAAGGCATCTGGGTCCAGTTTATAACAATGTATAACCTATGCCAGAATTAAGGGCTCATTTAAGACCCAGTTAATACCCAAAGCCAAATTTTGGGCTCTGCATTTAAAAAAAATGCATGGTACTGCCAGCTTTACGTAAAGCTAGCAGTACTATGGTAGAAATATTTGATAAATCGACTTTTTCCTTCCACAGGAATTGAGGGCTCATTAAGGCTCTGGAATGACCCCCGGCGCAATTTTTCAAAAACAACCCCTATCACAAAACAACTACCCAGAAAAACAAATATCCAACGACCCCAAAATCAAATTTCCAAAACCATCCCTTAACATTCGAAAACTACCTCTTACCCAAAAGTACTCACAAAGTGCAAGAAAAAATATTGCATCCGTTTGAAATATTTTTCAGTTGTTCGAAAACATCAAAAACTTTTTCGAAAATCACCCCTTAAACTCGAAAACCACCCCGTGAAGGAATTTAACATTAAACTGAGAATTAAATATATCAGCAGTTTTTGCTTTTTTTAGACTGTCCACAAACAGTGTATGCCCTATGCCAGAACTGAGGGCTCATTTAGGGCTCTTGAATGACCCCCGGTGCAATTTTTCAAAAACAACTCCTATCATAGACAAAATACCCTGAAAAACAAATATGCACTAATTAAAATAGTGAGTACATCAGAATTAAGGGCTCATTTTAGGCTCTCCAACGACCCCAAAATAAATTTTCCAAAACCATCCCTTAACATTCGAAAACTACCCCTTACCCAAAAACTGCAATGTTTACGAAACGTCTGCAAGATTCGTATTTTTGTACACAATTGAAACCCGAAGCACATCCTTTTATTACTTCATCTTCTGTTTTTTCTGTGTTCGATCTAAAGAAATATATACCAAGAATGTGTTGTATAAATTTTGTTCCCTCAATTTAAGACTTTTGTAATGCGTTTTTTGACTTGTACATGCTACCTGATATTTGCAATATTGGTGTATATATTGGTGTGAATATTGGTTTTCGACGTCGCTTCCTACGCAGTTTTTTAATCAGGCCATCGGACTGTATAGTGAATATAAAGAGAATATCTGTTTCGCAAATTATAATTATGTTTCAACCTTTATTGAGTCCAACACTTTAGTTAAGGTAATCTCATTCATTTAAACAAAAAACATTTAATTTATACAATTAAAATGTAATCTCACGAAAACACCTACGACGCACAGATGATTACAAATACAAATTTAAAAAAAGGTTATAAATCCTTGAATTCTCAAAATAAATATTAAAACATTAAATAAAAAAAAATCCACGCAAGAAAGCAATTCTTTTGGATTTTCAATCCTAAAACATGGGGGATTTAATGCACCTTTCCAATAAAAAAAATTATGCAAGTTTATTTACAAATCCGCTTTTTTAATTTATGTTAACAATTAAATACTTAGAAGCCTTTAGAACCTTCAGAGTTAAGTACAGTACAAGTCCTATAAGTTGCCGTCCGATAAGTGTACACTCCCCTTACAACGTCATCACACGCACGGCACGCACACTAATTGGGGTTCTCCCACTACGTGTGCTATTTTTCTTATGATTTGCTCATCATTCTTACGCATGCGCGCACCTAATATCGTGCTACTAGAGGGGGCATCCGATAAGTCCGCAATTCCTGGAATTTTCCGCCCCTACAGCCCCGAAATAAGAAACTTATCGGACATCTACTGTATTTGAATCCTCAATGTTGTTGGTAGAACTTAACTTTTTCTTAGAACAATGCTTTTTCTTGCACTTTTTCAGTACTTTTGGGTGAGGGGTAGTTTTCGAATGTTAAGGGATGGTTTTGGAAAATTGATTTTGGGGTCGTTTGAGAGCCTAAAACGAGTCCTTAATTCTGATGTACTCACTTTTATAATTAGTGCACATTCGTTTTTCAGGGTAGTTTTTCTGTGATAGGGTTTGTTTTTGAAAAATTGCGCCGGGGGTCATTCAAGAGCCGTGAACGAGCCCTCAATTCCCGTGAAAGAAGAAAGTTGATTTATCAAATATTTCTACCATGGTACTGCTAGCTTTACGTAAAGCTGGCAGTTCCATGCGTTTTGTTTAGAATGCATAGCCCAAAATTTGGCTTTTGGGTATTAACCCTTTGCGGGGCAGTGGGACATATACGTCCCACCTGTTTATCATCAATAATTTGGATATTTTCCTACTTCTTCCTTGTATTCTTTCGTAATTTATTGGATGCTTGAGTAGTTGAGGTTCAAATATTGATATTTTCATAGATGAGAAATCTATGAATATCTTCGTTATGTTCATAATTATAAACAAATTACTTTCAAAAAAAGCCCCTTTTTACGGATAAATTTGGTTGTAGGAAAACAAGCCCCATAACATGCTCAAGTCATGGTGGGATTCTATGTTTTTTGAGTCGTAGTTTCCGAATCTGGAGTCAGATTTTTGAAATTCAAAATGGCTGAACCAATATGGCGGCTATTTTGAGTCAAATTTGTGGTTTTTTTGTTCAATCGGCGAGAAACCGGATTATGGGGGTTTTTGAGGTCGCTGATTACGATTCTGATATCAAAGACACAAAATTCTAGATGGCGAATACAATATGGCGGCAATTTTGGTAAGAAAATTGATATGAAAATGTGCGTATGCTACTCTCGGACTAACATTTCGTTTTTTTCTCCCAAATTCCATCCATCTCTGCAAGACCATGATAACCCCCATATACCCAGTTTCTCGTCAATTGAACAGAAAAACTACAAATTTGACTCAAAATAGCCCCCGTAATGTATCTACCATCTCGAATTTTGCGACTACGATATCAGAATCGTAATCAGTGACCTCAAAAATCCCCATACATCAGGTTTCCCGCAGATGGAACGAAAACACCGTAAATTAGATAAAAATAGCCACCATATTGTATCCGCCATCTTGAATTTTGTGACTTCGATATCAGAATCGTAATCAGTGATCTCGAAATCCCCCACACATCAGGTTTCTCGCAGATGGAGCAAAAACACCATAAATTTGACTGAAAATAGCCGCCATATTGTATCTGCCATCTTGAATTTTGTGTCTTTGATATCAGAATCGTAATCAGCGACCTCAAAAACTCCCATACATTTGGTTTCCCGCCGATTGAACAAAAAACCACGAATTTGGCTCTAAATGGCCGCCATATTGGTTCCGCCATTTTGAATTTCCGAAATCTGACTCCGGAATCGTAATTAGCGACCCCAAAAACCTTAAAATCAGTTATGACTTCCAAAATTCATCCATCAGAAAAATATGCCCCTCAAAGGGTTAAATGAGCCTTAAATTAGCCCTTAATTCTGGCATTGGTTATACATTGTTTGGGCAAGGTGTTACGTCCAGGTTTACCCACCTTATGGAAGTGCTAGCACACAGACAAAGTGAGATGGGCGACGAACTGAAGCAAGTGAGGGAAGCAGAGGATATGATAGTGGAAGCTTGGAAGAAAGCAGTGGGAAGGTTGGAAGCGAGGCAGGAAAAATTTATCGAGGACTTGAAAATGGAACGGGAGGTATAGAGAGTGATAATGAGAAGCGAGAGGGAGATAGATAGGAGAAGTTTTGAAGAAACATTAAACAAACTGGTCTCGAAGTTGGAGAAGCTTGGCGGAAAAATGAAGAACGAGAAGGAAGAAAGAGAAGTAAGGGAAGTAGGATGCCAAACAGGAGAAGATGATAGAACGTGGAGGGGCAATCCGAAGAAACTGACGAGGGAAGAATGGGAGAGGGAGAAGAGAGTGAGAGTAGAAAGTTGGAGGAACTTGAAAGTGCTAGGACTATCGAAGGAGGAAAACGAATTGACCAACGTGGTGGGACTCTTGGCCGCGCATACCAAAATCATGGCAAAAACATAAAGCTCAAAGAAGATAGATGGTGGAATGCGGCTACAATTAAGAATGTGGGAGAATAAGAGGGATCTGTTGAATGGCTAAAAAGAGAGAAGAAAAGGGTAGAAAAGGAGGGAGTGGAAGTATATCTGAGGTTTATGAAGGCGAGAGTGGGGGAGACGACCTGGCAGTGGAGTGAGCAGGAAGGAGAAATGATAGTAATGGGAACTGTTCCAAAGAAGGCGGAAAGAGAACAGGTTGAGAGGAGGACCAGCATAACGGAGTATGGTGGGGGAGGAGAAGAAGTTAGTGAATATAGAAGTGAAAGGAATGAAAAGCAGTGAGTGGATGAGTTGTAGTAAGAAGGAATGTGAGTATCTGTGAGTATGTCGAGAATTATGTTGTGTGAAAGTTTACGCTAGGTCACCGAGTAGGTTACAAAATTTTTTCTTCCTGTTCACATTTATTATTAAAAAACGTTAGTGATATTTATTATTTTAAAGAAGTTTTTATGCTATCAGTGTGTAAAGGTCAGAGCTTAAATGACTGACTTTTCTTGCTTTTCTTGCATTACTTTTCTTTCATTAATTTTCATTATTGATTAAAACTTATACAGAGTTAGTGTTTAGGTAGGATTGAATTAAAGTTGTTATCTGTATGTTGGATTCATCGTATAGTGCGGCTAAGGGTGCTAGGTCACCGCGAAAGTGAAATTGAAAGAGACTGTAGAGGTAGAGAGTTATGGAGAATGTCAAAATTTGCACTGGCTTTTTGGTATATGGTTAAACCCGTAACAGGGAGAGAGTATAATAAATATATAACAACAACAATGAGTGAATACTTTTTGAGTTTATCTGGTGAAGTGAGGGTTTGTTATTGTGATATACTAAGTGCTTTCGGCAATTTAGATCCCTACGCTCTTAAAAGTGAGGAATTTTTCATAAGCATTAGTGATGTATATTTTGTTTTGTAATTTGTCATTAAATTTTGTATTTATTTAATAATAAATCTAACTTGAAAAGTACCATACAAATTTGAACATATTGTCCGATGCTTTAAATTTGAGGTTGACTTTTTCTAATAAATGTAGAAAATATTTGTAAAATTGAAAATATATGCACTGTCGCAAGTTAATCATTCTAAAGAATGAACGAAAAACATTTTTTAACCGTAGATTGTCTTAGATCTAAAGAAATCTAGCTGCAACTAAACAAGTACAATGCGCTCTTAAGATAGATTCATTTGGATCTAAGAAAATATACGCTTTAAAAATGTTTTCATTTATTCTTTGTGAATGTTCAATCTGTAACAGTGCATATGTCGTATGCTTTTAGAGGATTCAGGCATTCCGCCGACTGCCGGCGTTCAGAAGAATTTGGGACGAAATCTATACCTGGCGTACAAGTGTCTGGTTTATTTAGGCATTCAGAAGAATACTCGGCTATTCTTCTAAAAGCCTAACACGTTTTAGGCTTTTACAGGAAACCAACCATAGAGTATTAAAACACAGTAAATGGCTATTTAACATTTTTTTATTATTTTTATGTTCATTTGATTCAGACCTGCCCAACTCGGGGAAATTCCCTTAGGGAACACATGTTCCGCTTCCACCTCCAGTTCTCCTTTAGAGCGGGAGTGGTAGTAGAGGCGTCTCCTCCGTGGTGTACGCTGCACCGTAGATACGAAATATCTGTCCGGGTGCTTGGGGGCGACTGACTTTTCAACATACAATTTTAATGGTAACTAAAGTCTTAATTATTTTATTGCAGTATGTTTACATTTATTTTCAATGAATGTAATTGACAATAGAAGTTCACAAAGTGTTTCTTAATTGTACATTCTAAAAAATTTTAATATCACAGTCTTTTTTTTGCTGATACTTTTGAAAGTCTTAACAATATATCAACATTATCCAATGGTATAATAATAATAATACATGGAGTTTGGACTAGATAAATGCCGAACAGTGCATTTTACCAGAGGAGAATTAGGGACCGCAGAGATAGAGAACGATTTCGGGAATGACATCGAGACAATGGCTGAGGGCGAGTCATATAAATACCTGGGTATTCTCGAATCTAAGGGTATTCAGCATAATATAGTTAAGAAAAGCCTAACGACTGCCTTCACTGCAAGACTCAGATTGGTTCTGAAGAGTTCTCTTAACTCGGCAAACAAGATCAGGGAAATCAGCACCTATGCCATTCCTGTCCTCACGTACTCCTTTGGACTCATCAAATGGTCGAATACCGACCCCGAACGATTAAACAGAATCAGCCGCGTAGAAATGACGAAACACTGAATGCACCACAGTAATTCGGCGATTGAAAGGATAGTTCTACCACGACGTAGAGGGGGCAGGGGCATTGTAGATGTAAGACAGCTGTGTGAGTTACAAGTTATACAGTTGCGAGACTATTTTAACAGCAAGCGAGATGTTACGCTTCACAGCACCATCTGTAAAGCGGATCTTGTCTACACGCCCTTGAATTTGTCCTCAGAGGAGGCCTTGAATATTAGGGCAGAAACCATAGAGGAATTAGAAACGCAATGGAGACAGAAAGCCATCCACGGCGAACACCGCAAAACGTTAGATCAACATGAAGTGCATAGTGAGGCATCCAATATTTGGCTGAGAAAGGGAGTCCTGTATCCAGAAACCGAAGGATTCGTTATTGCGATTCAGGATAGGATTGTTAGCACCCGGAATTATCGCAAACACGTGATACATCAAGACGTGGTTGACCGGTGCTGATTATGTGGAGATACCAACGAATCCATCGAGCACATTATTGATGGTTTTCGCGTAATGGCTCAAAGAGAATATGCGCACAGACATAATGATGTGGCGGGCATTATACATCAACAACTTGCCATAAACCTAGGACTCTTAACAGAATGGATGCCTTTCTATAGATACATTCCGATGCCCGTTTTAGAAAATGAAGATTACATGTTATATTGGTATGTGATTATCCAGACGGATCATTACATCCGAGCCAATGTGCAGCAAAGAAACACTTTGTGAACTTCTCTTTTCAATTACGTTAATTGAAAGAAATGTAAACATACTGCAATAAAATAATGAAGACTCTAGTTACTATTGACATGTCATGTTGAGAAGTCAGTCGCCCCCAAGCACCCCAACAATATTTCATATCTACGGTGCAGTGTACGACACAGAGAAGAGATTCTCGCACGCGTCGACCACCTCCCTCGCTCTCTAGGAGAAAGAGTGGGAGATTCTAAGGGACTCGATGGCGGATAGAGGCTGGGCGGTGTCGAATCGTATGGTAACAGGGGACGAAGAGGGAGAATACACATATGTAAGTAAGGTAGGGTTTTCGGTGTTATACTATGTAGCCATGCATATGCAAGGGTGGGAAGAGACGGAGAGATTCGCAGTGAAAGGGAGGGTAGAATCAGACCATCTGCCATTGGGGTTGTGGATAAAGGGGGAGAGCGGTGGAAGGCAATGTGGGGAAGAAGTGTTGACGGGGGAGAGTGTGAGCTGGACGAGGGAGGCGATAGAGAAGTATCAGGAGCTGTTAGGGAAGGTACAGTTTGAAGGAGAGCCGATGGAAGAGATATGGGATGAAAAGGAAGGTGAAGAGGATGTACTAGAAATGGTAAGGGGGAACTGCGATTAGAAAGGATTACGTAGAAATGAGGAAGGGGTTTAGATTGATGTGTAGGGGAGAAAGAACAGGGAAAGGAGAAAGATCTGTCAGAGGAGTTGGGAAGTGTTAAGACAGAGGGGGACGCATGGAAAATAGTGAATGGATTTAGGAAGCGTAGAGTGGGGACAAACGAGAAGATAGGGAGTGAAGAGTAGAGGGAGTTGAGAAAAAAAATAATTTCAGGGCTCAGATTCAAGAACGAGAGATGATGGGAGTAGAAGAACGAGACAAGCAGAGACGGAGGAGTTGAATGACGTGGAGATAGAGAAGCAGATAAGGAAGTTAAGAAGGTCAAAGGCAGCTGGGCTGGACGGGGTAGACAACGAAGCGTGGCTGTTTAGTACACAAGAGGTGAGGGAGAGGCTGAAAGAAGGTGGTAAAGAAAGTATGGAGGGGGAGGGATTCCCAGCAGGATGGCGACATTATATAAGAAAAGAGATATTGATAGGCAGGAAAATTATAGAGGGATTACGCTAATGAATACGGCGTATAAAGTATACGCGATGGTGGTGGCGGAGAGGCTGCGGAAGGATATCAGGGGAAAGGAATAATGCCGGTGACGCAAGCGGACTTTAGGGTGGGTAAGAGTACTATCGACGGCGGTGGAGGAGAGGGAAGTAGAGAGAGGCCTGATCGAGAGGGCAAGGGAGATATATAAAGTGACGAAAGATAAAGTAAGAGGAGGGGAGGAGATTTCAGATGGATTATGGATGGATAGGGGGTCAAAGTACGGGTGCCCGCTTAGCTTATGAAGAGGTTGAGGAGATACCTGGATGAGAATAGGTTAGAGCTGAATGCGGAAAAGTCCAAGATTATGGTGTTCAGAAAAGGAGGTGGAAGGTATAAGGGAGAAGAGTGGAAGTGGAAGGGAAAGAAGGTGCAGGAGGTGAAAGAGTTTGTGTACCTGGGCTTCTTGTTTCGGAGAAATGGGGGAGTGGCTGGTCACATAAAAGAGAGTGAGGAGGGCATATGTGGCGATGAGGTAGGTGTGGGGGTTGGGAAAGAAGTTATTCGCAGATGATTTTGGAAGGAGAATGAAATTGTTTGACCCTTTAATTATGAGTGTGCTATTGTATGGAGTAGAAGTGTGGGGGTGGAAGGAAAGTAAGGAGGTAAATAGGACACAGGAGTGGTATGTAAAGTGGACACTAGGGTTGGCAAGGAACACGCCTTATTATTTTGTCAGGTGTGAGACGGGGAGAACAAGTTTAGTGATTCCAACGGGGAGTCGGGCGTGTAAATATGAGGAGAAATTTTTGGAAGAGGGGGAAGTAATATGGTTAGGGAGTGTTGGTTGGAGAAGGAGAACAGGAGAGATGGTGGGAAGATGGAGGTTGAAAGGGAAAGGTATTTTAAAACGAATGGACTGCAGATGGATGAAGTAAGAAGGATGCACGAGGAAGGAAGGAAGGAAGGTATATGAGATGGTTAAGAAAAACAGCATGGAGAGAGAGAAGGCAACAGGGGAGGTGAGAATAAGGGAGTCAAGGTTTAGCGGGAACTATGCAGGAAGGGGGATGCAAGAGCGGAGCACTGGTTGGAGGAGTGCGTGGAGGTGGAAAGGAGTGCAATAAGCATGGAGGTATTGATGCATGAAAGGGGGGACAAACGGGGAGTAGCATAGGTGAAGGGGGTGTTGGTTAAGATTGTGAAGAAGAGAAGGAAGGAGGAAGGGGAATGGAGAAGGAAAGATTCTAAATAGGAGAGGAAGTAGATATAAGTAAACTGTAAATATTGTAAATAGTATATAAGTATTAGGTATTAGTCGCGGAGGGAGAGTATGGCAATGCGAGGTGAAGCGAGAAAGTAGGGATATGCGTGCGAGGCGAGGCGAATCGAGGAAGGCAAAGCAATAAGAACGAGTGGTATGAGAGATAAGGTGTGGATGGATGCTGGTTTTTAAGGGTTAGTTTTGAAGAAAATTTTGTAAAAAATGAAAGTGTAAGCAAGTCAATTTTTTCAGGCCAGCAGGCCAAAAATAACTATTTTTCGAATTTTCTTGAAAAATCGAAAAACGAAATTTTGATCGCTCAAAAAATAATCAAAAATTCCATTTTGTTGCCAAACTATGCAAAATGCGAAAAAAAATGAATAGACAAAAATTGTGCACTAAAAGAGATCTATAAATTCTTTATGAATCACTTTTTGATTTGACGCGTAGTATTTTTTTGTGCTTAAAATCAAATTTTTGAAAAAAAGACACAAGGTACAATAAAATGTTTAATACAAACAATATTTTTAATCAGACCTGAAAATTTGCTTTTAACCTTTTTTTCTCACGAGACATGTGATGAGAATGTGTGCGTTAAAGCCAAAGGAGCTTCAACAAAAGAGAATTCAAAATCACTAATTTCCAGTTGTCGATGGTTTGGCCTTTAATTTTAATAGTCGTATGCAAAAATGCGGGCAGATTTTTTTTAGTAAAATTGTTAATAATGTTGATTCTGTTGTTTTGCATCAACTCTTGGGTATTGGATGCACTAAAAGTATAGTTTTAAATAATGATTAGATCAATTCATTGACGCAAAGGATTTGAAACAATCTAAAATTTGGTTCATTCCACCAAATATGTGGAATAATATATTTTTTCAATTAATGTAATAAATAGATGTTTTTTATTACCAAAGAAACTGTAAGATGCTCTTTAGGACCGCGTAATCTGTAGTTTGCTTTTTCGGAGCATCTAATTGTCAAAAATAATTTTACTTCTAATTAATTTGACACCAAATATTGTTTTGCAAAGAAATACATATCAGATTTTTTAGAGAACAGTTTTAAATAATTATTGGATTAATTTTCTGACGTAAAGAATTAAACTGTGCATGATATACGTCAACGGCGATACCACGCTGAAAACACCAGTTCCCGTTAGATCACTGAAGTTAAGCAGTGTTGGGCGCGGTTAGTACTTGGATGGGTGACCGTTCGGGGAATACTGCGTGTTGTTGACCCGTCGTGGGAGTGGTGGACCCACACTGGTAGTATTTATCCACCTAGAAACACTACCCGAATCGGGTAGTGAGGCAATGAACTTTCGAGTTCGAAATGCTAATCAATTTTTTTTTTATTTTTATGATATACGTCTGCCTCCCTTAAAAATATTGTATAACGTAATATTCTTAGGAATTGAAATTAAAATTTTTCAAATATATTGGTTATTATATGCAATATAATAATTACATTTTGCCTGTAAAAAATGTACTACAATGCAAGTAAACAAGAAATATTACCCGAAAAAATATAAGTTTCGAATAGGAGAATAAAGACTAATTTATATGGGGGAAAAATTTCCTTACGCAGTAATAGAAATTTTTCCTAAAAAATGTTTTACAAAATCACTCCTGAAATTGAAAAATTTTCTAAATAGTATGGATTTTTCTTATTCCCTAACTTATGGGCGAATTTTCCAAAGGCAAATACAATATTTCCCGAGATATTTCCTATAATTGGGAAAATTTTTCAAATATTGTAGGAATTTCTCATTCCCAAACAAATATTTAGAATGTCCCAAACAGATGGAAATAATTCCTTTCAAGAAGAAAATTTTTCCAACGTATTGGGAAAATGTCCAACTTTTTTGGGACAATAATTCTTCAAACCCAAAGTTGGAAATGTTATCTATAAAATTAATGGGAAATTTTTTACAGAGTATATTATTGTATATTAATATTCAACACAATTCTCCTTACGCAAAAACTCAAAGTTCGCACATGCACATAAATACACATGATTGATGACTAAATACTCTACTGAGAAAATCTCTGAAATGAATATGAGACTGGTGGAAAAAATTGGAAAATATAGAATTGCCTTATGAATTCCCAGGAGTAGATTCCACACCTGGGATTTTCCCAGGTGGGGAGTACTCCTTAATTCCACACAGTCTCCGCCGGCCCTGTTCAGAAGAATGACTGAGTATTCTTCTGAATGCCTAAATAAACCAGGCACTATGACGCCAGGTATAGATTTCGTCCCAAACTCTTCTGAATGCCGGCAGTCGGCTGAATGCCTAGGCTATTGGTTGAATGCTTGAATCCTCTAGAAGCAATTTCGCAATTTAATTTTTCAAATATTGTCTATATTCATTAGAAAAAATCAAGGAGATTTTTTTTTTTAGTAAAATGAACATTTCCTAACCTAAAATTTAAAGCATCGGGCAATATGTTCAAATTTGTATGCTACTTTTCAAGCAAGATTTATTATTAAATAAATACAAAATTTAGTAACACATTACAAAACAAAATATACTTCAATAAACATGTTGTGTTATGAGAATCCATGAACTTAATAAAAAATGAACGTGGCAATACTAACCTCTCTACACACTAGAAATTTGTCATCTATACTCTGTTCCCCGAGAGAAGGTCCTGAAGAACGACTAATTTTAGTTTTCTTTGCGCAGTCTATTGTTAATTTTTTTCAAGAAGGCGGGATTTCTTGAGATGTTTCAGCCAATCCGAAGTGAAGTCCTTCAGCTTCATGAAAAACTCTTTTCTCCATTGATTTACGACACTGGTCGGCAGTGGACTTTATTTTTTCTACTACTTTTCTGTTTGTTTACTGATATCTGTTTCAGCGACCTTACCGCAGCAGGGGTCTTTTCCCCACAAATAGGTCAAAGGAATGAAATTTAAAAACTTTCAATTTTGCAATTAGCGATTTGAAAATAATATAATCAGTATCTACGAATGTTTCCGATTCCAGTTATATATTACTTGCATAGAAAGGTTGAACATTTGAAGAATTTCAATCGAAGAAACTTTAGTTCAATATTAAATTTAATATTGATTAGTTCTCCAAGTTTCAACATTCATGGACAAATTACATGTCGTTGGAATCGGAATAGTGTGCACATTCCGAATATATTACTTTCAAGTGTGTGATTGGAGAATTATTAATTTTTAACTTTTTAATTTTTGTAACTCGAGAACTGCACGCGGTGAGGTCCTTTTCATTTATGGCTCACATCTGTTAAAATTCCTTCGAAAATTTTGAGGGAGAAAATCAAGGAGAGTAATAAATATTCAACTGGGACCAAAGAACCAATGAGATGAGAAATGAAAAGACTAAATGTAAAAAAAGGATAACGAAATTCCTCCACCAAGAAACCACAATCCCCATGCGCGTTTGTAGGACCTTCTTTCGGGGAACAGAGTATAGATTCTTGCACTCCACTTTTTTTTAACAAATCGTGTTTAGTGAAACTTAAAAGCCTTTAAGATTTTATAAGCTTTTAGTTTTTTGCAAGTGTAACAACTAAGGGTCGTCGTAGAATACGATACGCGTAGGGATCTAAATTGCCGAAAGCACTTAGTTTATCACAATAAGAAACCTTCGCTTCACCAGATAAACTCAAAAAGTATTCACTAGACATTTTTGATTTGCAGATAAACATCATTCTTTAACTAAGATAATACACGCAACGAAATGTATACAATGTAATGTTATGCCCGAGCTATTCGGAAATTTTGAAATTACGTCATAAGTGGAAATACTCTATAGCTGAGCACTTAGTCCCTGAGTAGTTCGCTGAGTAGCTAGCATACCCGAGCACATATATCCAGAGATGCTTACATTGCCAAGCGCCAAGTAGGTTTCGGAAACGGCGAATATTCGCTCTTCTCTCTTCAATCATCTTCTGTAGTAGTCGACAGTAGGAAGTAAAATGGAAGACAATTCATTCATTTTTAACCAAAAAAAGCTTAAACATTTGCAAAAAGAGACGAATCTTCTACAAAATGGTTTAATTTCTCAAACCAAAAATATGAAATTCTAACAAAAAAGTTAATCTTTAACCAAACAGTTGAATTTTAAGACAAACAAAAAATGAATTCTCAATGACAAATGTAATAATTGATATTTCAATCCAAAAATATTTTTATTTTAAATAAAAAACAGCTGAATTTATCTAAAAAAGACCAAATTAAACAAAATTATTCAATTTCTGAATGATTTTTATTATTTATAAATTATTCATTCTTCAGTCAATTTATTTAAGAATTAATAATATAAAAATACAATTTTCCGTTACTTTTGTACAAAGTCAAGGCTTCATGAACCATACGAAGTAATAAGGTTATCCAAAAGTAATGGAAAATTAAACGAATTTTATTATTTTCTTATGATTTGTTATTATTTGTTATTCAGTTTAATTACTTACGAATGAATAATATTAAAATACAAATTTCTGTTACTTTCGTTCAGAGTGAAAAATTCATAAACTATACGAGATAATTACGTTACCCAAAAGTTATGGAAAATTAAATTAATTTTATTATTTCTTTGTGATTTGTTATTGTTTATAAATTATTTATTATTTATTTTATTTATTAATTAACAGTAAATCACAAAAATTAAACAATATATGTGACGTGGGCCGAAGAAAAGGGGCTTACTATGAAAAGTGAGATTTATCAGGGCGAGCGGTCGAAGTCGACCCGATAGACGCGACTTTTAGGAGGAAAGAGATAGGTCGTAGACGCAGTTCACGGACGGGGTATAGATGAAACGCGGAGATGTAGTGGTGAGTGGTGGGAGGTGTTTCACGGGATCTCGAGCTCTCAAGCGAAAGCCTGATTTCTTGAATACCTAACATCTCAATTATAACCAATAATAACGCTCGGAAATTTTTTTCAATAGTTTCGTTAAAAAGTGAAACTCAAAAACTATCGAAAGGTGTAAAAACCTTGATTTCGATATTTTTAGAGTAAGCCCCCCTTCTTCGGCGCACGTCACATATAAATACTAATACGTAATTATCCACCAAAAATGTTTGCCGAGTAACTCGGCGAATGTGCGCACTCGCCCAGTAGCGAATGTGTAGATCGGGCTTAAGTTGGTCCGTCTGTTGGGTATTTTCTCGTTGGACAGAGTATAAATACGTGGACTTTTTGAATTTGTGCCAAAATTCGAGGTCGCCTGGCCTATATTGTGACGAAGTTTAACCTAAACTTCTTGCTCAACGCCAGATCTTTGCATGATTTAATTATCTGATGTTGCCTGAATATTTGAAGTAAGAAATTGATAAAATCGATCGCGCCCTTTTTTTGAAAATTCAAATTTTTATTTTTGAAGAATTTATTTTTTCTAATAACAAATTTTTAAGGTCTGGACTTTTTTATAAATAAAATGTCGAGTAAACAAGTTTCTAAAAACTTTTGTGTCAAACGAAACTTGGTCTTCTATAGAGGTTTTTGCAGAGCAAATAGGGTTTTTTGTCTCTAAGGTTATTGGAAATTCTTTCTCAACAAAAACTCTCAGCAGGATTGATATATCTGATGTTGCTTAGATATTATGAGTCAACAAGGAAAGAAATCGATCAAGCCCTTTTTTAAACTCAAATTTTGGTTATTTGATCAATTTTTTCATTTCCCACTTAAAATATTCGAGTAACATAAGAGAATAAAATCCTGCAAAGAACTGGCATTGAGTAAGAAGTTTAAGTTGAAGTTGATTGAGGCTCACCGTGTCTAATGTACACTCATACTAATAAAACTTCGGATCATTAATCACAATAGATGATTTTGAAAGGAACAGTTTCTTAAGAAGAACGCAATTTTTAATTTACAAATACACGAGGTGAGAAAAATTGGTTTATAACATGGTTAATAATAATAACAATAGTTTATCATTATTCAAGTGTCTAAAAATACTTGCAAACTTATATATTAACAGTTGATTACGCTAAAAGAACAAAGTTTAAATGTTAAAAAATAACAAAATATTGCGTTGGTTAATTAAGTCTATTTAAAAAATTCAAAAGTCATGTTATCGATTGATCGTAAGGAGTTATTACTAAATAATTGGTTCCTCGAAGAAAAGCGAAATTTTTCGCTTACAAAAGTATAAGGGGCCATAGGGGCCCCTATAGATGATACCATTTTGTTGAAAAGATTGTATTAACCATCAAAATGGTTGATTTTCATTTAAATCTTTTTAAATGTTTAGAAACTACTTATTTACATTTGATGGCTAAATAGTAGGGTGGGCGGATAATGCAAAAAGTTTTAAAAATCGAAAATGGAATTTCCTGAAGATTGGCATGTTTCATTACAAATAAAAATCTCTGATGACTGTTTAAAATAAAAAATTGTCCTACGGTTTCGCCATGAGGTAAAAAAATTTTGAATTTTGTGAAATATAAGAAAATACTATTGTTACGAAAATTATAGTAATTTCGGTGTGTGTACGGTTTTTGGTATTAAATACTAATTAAAAAAATATATATAACTTCTGATTTTTTTTTAGATGTAACATTTCTTAAAAAGGACCCCATTAAATACGTGGTAAAAATGTTCCTGGTGGATTTGTTTGGCCTTATATATTTTGTAGTTTAGGTCCTTCAGATCAAAAAATGCTAATGGCAAAAAAATCAAATGATGGACGGTTTTTGTGCTACGATGATTTGAATGTCACGTTTTGGTACTGACATAAACTGTGAATTGTGATCGTGTGGTTTGTAATACCGTTGTTGTCATCCAGATTCTTTCTTTAGAGCAGACATGCCCAACTAGGAGAAATTCCCTTCACGAACACGTGGTTCGCTTCCACCTATATTTCTTCTGGAGAGCGGGAGTAGTGGCAGAGGCGTGTGGCAATCTCTCCTCTAGTGACGTCACGTAGTCCCGTAGATACGAAATGTCTGTAGGGGTGCGTGGGTGCGACTAATTTACAATTTAAAATTTCAACAGCAACTACAGTTTTAATTATTTTCTTTCAGTATACTTACATTTATCCTCAATTGAGGTAATTGAAAAAAAGGTTACACGGAAAGAAATTTAGGACAGCTATTGCGTTCGGTGTAGTAGGGCAACACAACCACGATTTCAACGCGACAGCAGCGCTATTTTTCGTGTAGCGGTGGCTTTAAAATGTGGTACAACGTTGCTCCCTTATATCTGGTAGCACTGCTGTCCTAAACACGATAATGTAAGCGTGCTACAATAGTCGATCCTACGTTTACATTGCTATACTCGGAATAAAAAATAGAAACCCTGTTAAAATCGAAAGTTTTCACGGAATTGAAGTCTTCCCATATATCTATAGTTACATATAAGTAAATTTACGTGAGGTTGCGCACGTGTGTCAACCGCGTCCCCAGAAAATAACGCAACCGTCTTACTGAGTTCTGGGTCTGTTGCTGTCCCAAAAGTTTGGCGCCTCGTTCGCCCCTCGGTGGGATCGCAGTGTTCTCAAAATAAGAGAATAGAAGTCTTGAACACAGGGCCTGCCGGCGCTCGTGTGTTTAGCTCAGCAGTGATACGTATAAGTACCGCAGTCAACCTTAATTTCTTTCCGTTTATAAAGTGTTTTTTTGTTGTACATTATTGAATATTTTAATACATATCACAGTTTTGTACAATGTAACAATACTGGTACCCAACAAATATCTTGAATTAAATTTATATTTTATATTCATATTTGATTTCTATAACTTATATTTCTACCCTGTGTATAATATGAATATATTGTTATACTTCAAAAAGTATCATTAAAAAATTTGGATGCATTGTACAAAACTGTGATAATAAAATATTTAATAACTCGCAACTTTTCTTTTTAATTACATTCATTGTAAACAAATATGAAAATACTGTTATAAACTATATTTTAATTCTGCTTAAATAAATAGAATTATTATTATTATGAAGAATGTTCTGGAATTTAAATTGCGCATGCGTGAGAGATGGAAAGGATGCCGGGAAACAAAGGGCGTGGTTGTTTGTTTTGGGCCATAAACGCGAGAGCTTGGGCAGTGTCCTGCGTAGTTAGAAAACAAAACGGCTAGTATTAGCTAGAAGGAATCTTCCTTTTTGTTCGTGTGAGAGTTAGCTATTTACTTCAAACCTAATTGAAAGCAAAGTGCGAGTGTTGAAGTGATTTTGCTTCGTGAAATTGATTAACACGCGATCCTCCGTTTCTCCGCTCCAACATAGTCTCACAGCCTTTTCGGCGTTCACGCACATTTACCTTTATGTAATTTTATATCTTCAATTTCAATAAACATTTAAATTTTCCCTTAAATACAACCAGCTCACTCCAGCCATTTCTGCCCCACTTTTCATCTGGACTTATATTTAAATTTAAGGTTAAATTTATAACAATACTGAAATAAACTGATTGAAATTCTATTTGCTCTTAAAAATTTTATATGGAAAAGTTAGTCGCTCCGAAGCAACCCTATAGATATTTTTTATCTACGCGCCTAGGCGACGTCACTAGACGAGGGACCACTGCTCGAGTCTATCATTACTCCCGCTCTTCAGAGAAAAATAGACGTGGAAACAACTCAAGTGTTTCCGAAGGGATTTTATCCTAGCCCTCGCTACCTGGGTTGCCATTTGTAAATAGGCCATACGTAATAAGGGGGCAGTAATTTCTACCCTTCAATTTCTCGATACGGCGTGCAACTATAAAATACTACAAGTCGTTTTGAAATATAATTCATAGGAAAATCTAAGTGACAGTCGGACCCCAATAGGACTACGCATCAGAGTATGCCTGGTTCGTACTCATCATATCAATGGTTTGAAGACATCTTTACAGTAAACATATAACCAACCTATTAATAGTAGTCACTGATCGGAGCATTCGGCAGGGCAGGGTCACGGCCAACTCCGTAAGAGCGACAAATATTGACATAAAATTCGGTCACTATACTGAGGTGGAAATGACACCACCCTGGTTAGTGAAAATGAAAACCTCTGTACATGATTTAAGCCCTCCTGATCTGAGGAAAGAAAAAGTTTGCTCCTTCGATAAAGACTGATCTTCTATATTTCTGTGGAATTTGCCGCGCATTTTCTTGTCAAATAGCTGCTGGCGGAATTTTTTAACCTGTGCTTTCTTTACTTAGACTTTTAGAAGTGAGGTATGTAGATGGAGTAACCCTTTCCTCACTTCTGATGTTAAAATCCAGGCCAAGTGTCGGCCGCCTGCTCCGCGGCTTTGTGAAGGAACTCTCCTTTGCTAATCCTCACGTGATTCCTGATCATTTTTAGGAGAGGATCTTTCTATTTGCAATGATATAAGTTTTTGTATTCAGAACAATTCGGTTATGAAGACATTGGAGATTCAGATGTCCACGCCCACCTTGATGGCGAACTATGGGACCGACCATAGGATCTTTCTATTTGCAACAATGTAAGCTGTACTCCAAACAATACGGTTATGAAGATATTGGAGAATCAGAAGTCCGGGCCCACGTTGACGGCGTACTATCCCGAGACGTTGTCACGGGATGTGTGAATCCTCGCGAACACTACATTTACCTGCGGCCATAACCGCGGGATTCAGTGCTGGGCTTTTTCCTATTCGCTCGTCTCTACTAAGGAAATCCTGGTTAGTTTCTTTTCCTCCGCTTAGTAATATGCTCAAATTAAGCGGGTATTCTCACCTGATCTGAGGTAGTCCATAATGAAAAAG
The DNA here is from genome assembly GCA_932178445.1 of Andricus quercusramuli. NCBI lineage: Eukaryota > Metazoa > Arthropoda > Insecta > Hymenoptera > Cynipidae > Andricus > Andricus quercusramuli. The sequence continues at coordinate 72,009 of CAKNXH010061511.1, forward strand.
AAGAAACAAAAACTACATTTTTTTATCACACTTTTTTGCAATGCTAAATACAAACAACCGTCCATAAGGGGGGATTTTACACACATAAATCACTATCGTAAATAATTATCGTCTGTCCGTGCTTTTTAACGCTCCAGGACTCGACGACCGATCCACGACCGCCTATACAGAATATGTGCTAGCGGTTGCGTTCAACACCTGTGTGTCTACGAAATAAATCATTTCAACTTTTTTTAAACGACGCCGCACTCATGAAATAAAGTAAATTATTTTGAGGCGACGAACGTTCATTATTTCGCTCGTACTGCGAAGTATAATTTTACACATACTTCGCGATAAGCAGTTTTTAGTTTATGAACGACCCTTAGCCAGGCGTGGTCCGGGAATTGTATCCGTGGACCGCAATGTGCGTTCGAAATATCGATGTTCGTGTGTCCTGCAGTTCACAATATGACGCGCAATTAGCTGCGTTCTTCATCGACCCACGAGCCGAGTGATCCACCGTTCAGGGTAATCATTTATATATTTTTAGTTCAGTTCGACAGTTCCGTTCGATAGACGAACATCAATAAAGTCAATGTTGTGTTATTACACTTGTGATAAATAAATACCAGAGGAACACACATTCATAAATAATATCGCATCAAGACGGGGGTGGCGTAATCCAATAAAGGACTACGCCGGCCTCTGAGCACGGTCGGCAGACATGAAGGGCCCACTGCCGTGACATCGGCAAAGAAGCGCCATTTAATAGCCGGGCGGAAATTCATTGAAAAACCACAGAAACGGCAGACAAGCGAGATTACCTTCTTTATATAAAAAGAGTAACTGTCGTCCGTAACACGATACGGTCCTTTTCCAGTTTACTACGGCAGGCTGACTTCTCACTTGACCCATGCCCAACGAACAAGCGCTGGCCAAAGGCTCGTTCAACATTAGAGAAAAAACAAAAGTGTTTCAAGGCGAAAAGAAAGGAGAGACACAACTTAGAGCATAACATACAGCACACGTTTTGTATTGCGAGGCAGAGCAGCAGAGACGATTCATAATGTTAAAAGAATGGCTCTTTGAGATTTTCTTGCTTGTGATTTTCATCACAGGAGAGTGCTGCTTCTCCATAACACAAATGCCTGATGAGGTTTCCCGTGTTGAGTTAAATTAAGCCTGGTGGTGGAGCCTGATGTAAGCATTCTAATTTTTTCAAAGTAAACGTACCGGCCCACCTCGACATTCAATTAAGAGCACCGCGATGGGATATTAGTTAGGCCGCTCCGAAAGGCTAAGCCCACCGGTAGGACGTCTCACGAGCATGTCAGTTAAACACCGCGAGCGGCGAACTGACAGCGTGCGACACAGATTCAACTACGAGCTTTTTAACCGCAACAATTTTAATATAAGCTATTGTGGCTGGAATTACCGCGACTGCTAACACCAGACTTGTCCTCCAATTAATCCTCGTTAAATGAGTGAATGTGTACTCATTCCGATTACGGGGCCTCGGATGAGTCCCGTATTGTTATTTTTCGTCACTACCTCCTTGTGCCGGGAGTGGGTAATTTGCGCGCCTGCTGCCTTCCTTGGATGTGGTAGCCGTTTCTAAGGCTCCCTCTCCGGAATCGAACCCTGATTCCCCGTTACCCGTTAAAACCATGGTAGGCACAGAACTTACCATCGACAGTTGATAAGGCAGACATTTGAAAGATTCGTCGCCGGTTCGAGATCGTGTGATCAGCACAATGTTATTCAGAGTCACCAAGGTGATGTCAAAGAAGATCCCTAGAACAAAACGTTCCTCGCAGAAATCGATCATGTTTCGGAAATCGATCAAAGCGTCCTCGGTAGAACGCTCAATTCTGATACCAAACTGCCTATCTGAAAGCTTTCATCAGTCAAATCAGTTTTATTTAATTTTTTCAATTTTTCAATATCCACTTTTCAAGCAGCTTTCCGAGTACAGACAGAAGACATATCGGTCTATAAGAGCGCGGATCTAATCTATCTTTCCCACCTCCATTATAAATTTCTCTGAGTAATCCCTGCTTCCAAACTACAGGGAAGACACCATTTCTTAAACACGCATTTAATAATTTAACCAGCACGTCTCCCACAATCGGGCGAGCCATCTTCAGTACTTCAACTTCTACCAAGTCAGGTCCTGGGGCTTCTCCATTTGGCCGAGGCTTAACTGCTCTAGCCACCTCTTCCGAAGTGAACTTTGGTTCATATGTCAAAGGAGCCGGATATTCGCCACCATCTCTGCCATCAGGATTTGTATCCGACTCAGTGAGAGACGCGTCAGGTACCAGAACATTCAATCTAACTTCTGCAGTTTCCTCTGCCGTTTTTGTGAACCCTGTTTGTGTTCTCATGTTCCAGTGTACCTGCTCTCCTCTAAGCTTATCAACTTATAATTTATAGCAAATACCCCACGGGTTTTTATTTCCCTCTTCCGTTACAAACTTCTTGAAACTATTTTTCTTTGGATCGTGTACTGATAAAAGAAGTGGTGATTATATAAAAGACGGGGTCGTCCATGTAAGAAACGTAAAAAATCCCGCCACATTATATCCGCCATTTTGATTTTTGAAATAATGACTTTGGATTTGAAATCAGCGGCCCGAAAAATTCCAGTGCAGCAAGTTTGAGTCAAAATGATTTTATTTTTACAATTATGATCCGCCCCATACTAGGTACGATATTTTGAATCTTGACGTTTTGACTTCGGATTTAAAATCGGCGAACCAAAATCCCCCGTGTAGCAATGTTTAGTCAAATCTGTTTTCTTTTTACAATTTTGATCCGCCATATTGAATTCGCCATTTTGAATTATGGTGTTTCGATTTCGGATTTGAAATCAGCGACCCGAAATATACCCGTGTAGCAATTCTTGTCAAGTATATTTGTTTTAAATTATGATCCGCCATATTGGATTCGTAATTTTGAATTTTGACTTTTTGAGTTCAGGTTCGAAATTGACGACCCCAACCAAAAACCCTCGAGTAACAATTTTTAGTAAAATCGGATAAATTTTCATAATTATGGTCTGCTGTATTGGATTCACCATTTTAAAATTTGACATTTTTACTCCAGATTCGAAATCATCGAAACCTGAAACCTTTGAATACTCCGAAAAATGAAATTTGCTTTGATGGACATAATGCATTTCTTCAAGGATTTAAATAGCAGATAAGATCGCATTTTTTCAGAATCCTGAAGCTCGACAATAATTTACAGGCCGGATTTGAAATCAGCATGCAAGCATCTATTTAAAAACGAATGTATAACTAAAACCCACATAGTGCACTTCCGGAAAAAACCAGGTCTGTCCCAAGTTTAGATCTATGCTTTTCCCGAAAAAACCTGGGACAGACCTGGTATTTTCGGGAAGTGTGCTGTGTGGGAAACATGATATCTATACAACCCCCAGTGGGGCAATTTGGAAAGAACGTCGTCAAAAATCCACAACCGCGTCAAATTACAATTGCAATTAATGAAACTTGGTACACCGAAGGTTTAGGTGTTGTTGAATACGAATCTGGTGACGCAGTTTTGAAATTCAAAATGGCGGCGGCAGTACAAGCAACCAAAGTTGGGTAGTTTTCTTTTCGAAAAAATTATATTTATACCTGCACAGTTTTATGAGAATAACATTTGGAAAAATGCAAAATGTTTTATTTTACGTCTATGTAATGCTGATGACGAATCTGAAGTCAGATTTTCAAAATTCAAAATGGTCGATCCAATATGGGTGTTCAAATGATAAAAATATGTATAAATGTTAGTAAAAATAAGTAAAACTACAGAAAGTTTGCATAGGGGAATTTTTGGGTATCTGATTATGAATCGATGACCGATCTAATATGGCTGACCAAAAACTTGGAAAATTTATAAATGTTTCTAAAAATCAATACATTAAGATTATTCGGGGTTCGGATTCCGAATCTTAGGCCAGATTTCCATAATTACAAATGGCCGATCTGTGTGGCCAAAAAACTTGAAAAAATTATAAATGTTTCTAAAAATCAGTACACTGGGATTATCTGGAGCTCTGATTCTGAATCTTAGGCCAGATTTCCATCATTTAAAATGGCTGATTCAATATGGTGGACAAAACACTTGAACAATATATCAATGTTTGTAAAAATCTGTACCTGCGAAATTTTTGCGACCTTAATTCTGAATATTAAGGCCATGCAATGAGTATAACAGCTGATCGAGTCAGTCCTGGGATAAATATTTTTTACCCATATTTAAAAATAAAAGTTTAAATATCGCGGAAAAATTTTCCGAAAATATTAAAAAATAGTAAATGACCATTTGTGGCAAGGCACAGAGTTAGGGGAAGAAAGAAGTTTATTTATGAAAATTATAAATATTGACCGATGCATTTCCGCTTCAGTATCATGCAATCTGTTTTACCCACAGACCCGTGGAAGTGCGAAGTTGCTTGCTGCGATAGTGCTGCTCTGAAACAGCTGATACGTATTTTAGACACGCACAAAATGGAAAATTTCTTGTAGTGTTCTGGAGCACGGTCGGTATTTCTCCAAATTAGTACAAAAATTTGTTCACAATTCCAAATATTTAGGACCAGAGCCACCTTCCTTCTAGCCTTCTACTTAGCGTGCTAAATTTTTAGTACGATATCTTCTTCCATGCGGACGTAAGTTGACATGGGAAAGTATCGATATAGCTTCCAGTTTTATTTTATTCGGAATTTTTTTTTTTCAAAACTTCCACCAGAAAAGACCAGAGCCGTAAACATTATTGTCTCCTCTTTCATTTCCCAAACTTTGAGCGCGATATCTTATTTCTTTTGGACGTAAGTTTACATTGCAAATTTGAGGACTAGCTTGGTCACGTGACCCTCTCGTTACATGGCCTTAAGTTACATTTTCAAAATTCAAAATGGCCGATTCATTATGGCGGTATACAGGGTTTTTTGATCGCTCATTACGAATCTTTAGTCAGATTTTCAAAATTCAAAATAGCTGATGACAAATCGCGAACTAAAAGTTTTGAAGGTTTACAGATGTTTATAAGAAAGATTTTTTACTTATTTAAAATTAAAATTAAATTAAAAATCAGATTTTTTAATTTTTTCCTCCGCCATATTTGATTGGCCATTTTGAATTAGGAAAATGTGGTCTAAGATTTGGAATCAGAGCCCTAAATAATCCCGAGGTACTGATTCTTACAAACATTCATAAATTTTCCGTGTGTTTCGTCTGCCATATTGGATTGGCTACTTTTAATTATGAAAATCTGGCCTAATATTCCGAATCAGAGCCCCAAATAATTCAAATGTACTGAATTTTTAGAAACATTTATAAATTTTCCAAGTTTTTGTCCGCCATATTAGATCTTCATTTGGAATTTTGAAAATCGGATTCAAGATTCGTAATCAGCTACCTAAAAATGTCCTGTATGCAAACTTTCATTAGTTTTACTTCTTTTTACTAACATTTATACACCTTTTCATCATTTGAACATCTATCTTGGATCGGCTATTTTGAATTTTGCAAATCCGACTTCAGATTCGTCATCAGCAATATCATGGACATAAAATATAACTTTTCACACATCCAAATTTAATTTTACGTAATTTTCCATAATTTAACGATCAAATTAATATGAAGCATGAATTTTGATACTCAAAATGATAAAGAAGTTAGGTTTTTTTCGTCGCGAAATGTGACAAAATCGAGGTCATGACCAAATAATTTTTTTTCTTGTTAAAATGTTTCAAAATATACGATAAATTCGGAAATTTCTTTTCAACATTCATTTAAATTGAAAATATTTTCTGAAAATCTTGATGAAACGAAATTGCTATTGCTCTCTTTATATTATACCACCTCTTTCATTAATTTTTATATTTAATCCATAGTGAAGCTGAAACGTTCTCTATTAGTGTTAATGTGAGAGTATTCACGGGATCCACAGTAGCCCGAGAATTTGCCTTCTGGTGTTTTCCTAATTTGTTTGCACAATCACTATGATATTTTGTACCAGCTCCAATATAGGCTACCGCATTTGTTGACTTCGAAATCTTTCGTTTCCGGTGTACATATTCACACATATCACTTATAATATTTCATGGAGTAGTTAGAGAGGTGCGAGTCAGCTGACTGTTCGTTTTTGGCATGTTAGATTATGCCTGAACACTTTTAAGAACAGCACCTTCTATTCACTATGTATTGTTGAATTTACCTTAAAGTCACTGCAATTCTTTTGACTTCCTCTATGTTCTCAAATTTAGTTATACATTAAAATTGCCAGTGGTTGACCCCTTGATTCTGATTGAATGGGTCATTATGTTTAAAATAGAAATGGCGCTTTTGTCTTTTATTTCGTTTAGTCATATTTCTATTGAAAAAAAAATTGTTGTGTATCTTCAATTTCATTTCAGGAGGAAATTGCTTACGACAGCACAATATATATACAAAACCTTATTTCAAGAAGAGAAGGGAAGTGATATCACTGTTTTTATGTTGGGAAGATCGTGGCGACTGCATAAAGTTTACATCAGCCAAGTAATTAGTTTGAAGTCTAAAATAACACACTAGTGGATTATTCTGGAATTTTAATGAAAATACTCTGCATTTTTTAGAGTCCGTATTTTGCCAGTATGTTTTCTGGATCCTGGCGAGAAGCGAATGAAAAAGTCATAAGTATTGAAATTGCAGACTCAAACATCACTTCAGATTGTAAGAATATTTTTATTTCACTTTAACTAGTTTAAAAATATAACTTTTTAAGTTAATTACATCAGTGAAAATGTGTTCATGATATTTTCATTGAACTTGTTTTACAGTAACACAATAATTAAACAGATTTTCAAAAAGAAATCTCTAAAAGTAAATATATCGAAATCTCTCGATCGTTCGAGATATTCATTCTAATACGATGCTTTCGCTTCCGCACTCTGATCAAAGCATCGCGAAAGTGAGTGTGCTAATAGACACATGGATTGGTATTAGATGTTTTCGTTTACTGCTTTAGGATTAACGGTGAGATAGGTTTGTGTATCTATATTACGTATTTCGATATAAACGAGGAAAGAAACAGAAAAGTTCGTGAGTAAGAAATAGTAGTGTTTGTGTGTGTCAGTGTATTCAATACAATGTTGATGTTGAAAATATAAATAAGAGCGTAGTTCAATTATTAAGTAGTGAAGGACAAAAGGTACTCAAGTATTGATAGTATTACAAATAGTGATACTGGTAATATAAATAAAGTTATTTTCCCTGAATATTTAAATAGTTTATCACCACGTCCATGAATCAAATGATAATCTTTTTGAAGTTAAATAATAATGCAACCGGAAAAATTAAATCAGTTTTGCTCCATAAATTGTTTCGCAATCTTTACATTTTGGTCAAGTAAATATAATAAGCCCTTACGAAACAAATCTTAGATATTATTTATACTTTTCACGTAAAACTTCTTCAAATCTTCGTAGTTAAGAGGATAAAGTTTATGCAGTCCATGTCGAGTGATCACAAGAAAGGAACCCGCACACTTTACATTAAAATCCGGCCCTGGCCAAATTGGCCGAAATTGTAATATGATATAGTTCAAAGCCTCCTGATCAAAAAATCAAAAGTATTTGAGATAGGTGGGGTTGAACTCGAAAAATATGACCACAAGCGAATCTAATGTCCCGCTTGAAACTTGAAGATGAGGTGCAGGTTTTTCAATAAAATGTGATCAGCACAATCACACATAACACACATGACATGGTACATGGCATAACACACGACATGATACATGGCATGACACGTCATGTCATGTAATCTCACGTGTCATGTAACGTCATGCCGTGTCATTTTATGTCATGTTGTGTCATTTTATGTCATGTTTTGTCATTTTATCTCATGTCATGTCATGTGGTGATACATGACATGCCACGACTGATACATAACATGACAAATGACATGCACACACCATGACATATGACATGAAACATGAACTGACACATAACGTGATACATGACATGACATGACACATAAGATGACATGACATGATATGGGGTGACATGACATGACATGACACATGAGATGAGATGACATGCCATGACATTCTTCGGTACAGGGACCCTCTATCTGCAATCCGTGGATGCTTTCAGTGGCGTATATAAATATATATAAATCTCATCTTACGGTTGTGCCACTTGGCCATAAGTGTCATTTACCGCTGTTATACTGGGGTCTGTTGACATTTTTTATATGGCAGCTGCTCTCAGTGGGACCCTGCGGTGGTTGTTTAACCCTTTTTTTAAAATTATGTATATATATAAACGGAGAAAGAAAAAGAGGAGAGGTATCTTAAAAGAGAGTGGAAACTAACAAAAGATTTGTGGACATTTTTAAAATAACGGTTGAGGCAAACGAACGGATACAAGAAAAAGACAACCAGATGATCGAGGAGGAACAAGAGGACGATTCATATATACAACTGGACATCACGGAGGAAGAGTCCTTACTATCACTCGGCAAAGAACTGGATAGGTGCGAGGAATTGTTAAAACAATGAACCTCGTCCCACGCAGAGGGGGGGGGGGGGGTTGTAACAAAGTTACAAGCACCCCGGTAACATACAAGTGAGACCAAGCAGGATCATCCTGATGCCATTTGTGCGATACCGTCTTCATCCTGTTCCCGGGGAAAGCCGACGAGATTATACATCCACCAACCCTGTAAGTTTGGTTAAATAAACAACCACACAAAATCTCAACATTTGCGAAACCCAGCAAACTTTTTTTCTTGAAAACTTCAGGCAAGCCCAACATAAGACAACAGCTTTAACAATAACAAGAAAGTCACTATTTTCGTTTCTTGTCATAATTTATGTTAAATAATTCGTAAGAAAAGTCACACTTTTCGATTCCTCTCAATGTTTCTGTTTAATAAATTGAGATGTACTTAAAAGTTTATGAATTAATTATTAACATTTGATGCCATTGAAAGAAGTAAGTTTGTACGTCAAAAAATAGTCCAATAATGCATTTCTTAATTATGTTTCGTCAAACAATCATTTGTGGTCATTGAGCGACAAAATGACAATCAGGTGTTATTGCTGATCAATTTTTGGTCGGCTCCCTGCGATAAACTTGATTCATTCCATTTTAAATACCTGATATGGTTAATTTTTTATCAGCATTGTTTATAAAATAGAAAATCTGCCCGGTGCACGGGCACATGCTCATAGCGCGCGGCTGGCTTCGCTCGCAAGTTGAAGCGCGTCTATTGCGCGTACCTGTTGGATCACGCGATTCGCGCTTGATAATATATCTATCATACGCTTCGCGCTCGGTAATGTATTTACCTTGCGCTACGACTTTCAAAATTAAAGGTCAAACTATCGACCACTGAAAATTAGTGATTGTGAATTCTCTTTTGTTAACGCTCCTTTGGCTTTAACGAACACATTCTCATCTTGTGTCTTGTCAGAAAATAGGTTGAAAGCAAATTTTAAGATCTAACTTGAAAACAATTTTGTTATTTTATTGTACCTTGTGTCATTACTTTTAGGTGGACGGATCGACTCATGGATGACCTACTGGAGTGTTATGATACAAGTATGGCCCCTGAACGAAAAGGTTACATGGCGCGACTGCATACTCTGTGGTGCAAGAAGCACCAAGAGCTCTCGTGGAGATTTTCCCGAAGAATGCAACTTCTGAACTATCAATTGTAGTGTATTTAATGCAGCGAGAGCTTTGGCAGATGCAAACCGTAAAACAAAACCAACCGTTGATCATAAGACCAAAAGACGAATGCATCAACTCAGCACAAAGAAAACTCGAAGAATATGAATAGCTTCAAGGAGCTGTGTAGTGCCCAGATGGTATCAAAACATTCTGGTGGAAGAAATTTCCTTCGACCCACCAGCATCTGGCCCGCATTTTCACCTCATAACTAAAGTCCGAAGAGCCTATTCCGGAGTGGTTGATGGAAAGACGCACAGTGCTCCTGCCAAAGGCGGGCAACTTAGCTGACCCTAAGAATTACAGGTCAATAACTTGTGTGAACACGCTGTATAAGATTTTCACAGCTATCCTAAATGACAGGATTGTTCGGACGATTGGACCTGTGTGGCGAGAGATGTATGAACAACGTGGCTCAAAGAAAGACGTAGCAGGATGTCGGGAGAACCTGCTCATCGATAGATCTGTCTGTACCATCTCATCTGGAAAACATCGTGTGATCACTAACAGTGTCACCTTTCAGAGAGGTATGATTTAGGTCGACACCATGAGCCCTCTCCTCTTTTGCCACACATTATTGCCTCTATCTCTCGCACTTCGCCATTCCGAAGGGTACCTTTGCGGCAAATCTGGAAATCGAAAGCATAAGGCCAATCATGTATTTTACGTGGAAGATCTTAAGATCTATGCCAAAAATAACAAGAAACTACATCTAGCTCTAGACTTTGTCAAAGAGTACACTCAAGAGATTGGAATGGAGTTCGGGTTAGCGAATTGCGCCAAGGTTGGTTTGAAGGAAGGAAAACTTAATGGCATCCCCGAAGACCCTGAGCTCGTCGACAGAAGCACTATACGACACCTCGGCATTCAGGACGTGACATCTGTAAAGGATACTCTCCGATGCAGATACAAACGTATCTTCCAGCGGATATGGTCTTCCGAACTGTCGGCGAGGAACAAAGTATCTGCGACGAACATGCTTGCCGTCCCAGTAGTACTCTATTCATTTGGAGTGGTTCCGTGGACGAAGGACGAGTTCAGATCTCTCGATATTGGATTTCGAAAGATTATGCACATGAATAAAAGCATACACCTTCTTAGGGTATAAAATATTAAATAAAAAAAGACTTAAAGAATAATTCTTCTGTTCCGCGCCTTTGCATTTCACGCCGTAAGGTGCCCGCGGAATACTGAATTTTGAATGTCTTCACAACAGGATTATTCTGGATACAGCACATATAGTCGCAAATGGACAAGACCCTCTTTTTAAAATGGTCAGGAAACACGAAGAAGTGGGCAAAGGGGCGATTCTGTACAAAACAGCGGAGGAGGCTGCTGAAACACTCGGCTTTGACTTCAATATCAGGGGTGAGCAGAATGCATAAAATCTTATCCATCTTGAGTACTCCCTCCTAAAGGCCTGGATTGAGAAAGCACAGGAGAAAAACTTCCTCGAACAGCTCCTCGACAAGAGGATGCACGGCATCTTCCACAGAAATGTGGAAGATCAGTCGATGTCTCATGAGCTAATGTTTGCTTTCTGTAGATCACCCGGATTGAAGTCGGGCACGGAGGGTTTCATTTTGGAATGTCAAGACGGTTTCATTTCCACTCTACCATACCGTCACGACATTCTAGGCCAAGATATTCCCGATGATAGCTGCAGAGCGTGTCATTCACACCTGGAGCATCTAAGAAACATACTATCTAGTTATCCAACTCATGCGGGAACGACCTATATCCAGAGGCACAATGCGACACTAAGAGTGTTTTATTACCATCTCTGTCACTATCACGGCATTAGCCCAAACATCGCTCCGCTAAACGCTCCTAGTGAAATAGAGTCAATTGTCGAAAATGAGAAGTGCCGCATATACTGGAACTTCATGTTCTGGACAATTGTTCCTGCTGCGCACTCGAGGCCTGACATAGTTATCCTTGACTTCGAGAAACGAACCATGGTCGTTATCGAATTTTCGCCACCAGCTGACAAAAACGTCATAGCCAAGGAGAAGGAAAAGAGGGAGAGGTATAAAGACCTTATGAGGGAGTTGCGACGGTTATACCCGGAGCATTCTGTTAAGCTGATATCGTGATTATCGGCGCTCTTGGAGGTGCCAAGGTTTTACTGTTTAATAGCCTGAAAAACATCCCTGCGTGTCAACAAAATTCTGAGACACTTGCGAGAAAAATGCAGAAGGCAATCGTCCTTGGGGCGCTCAGTGTCTTCACGGTACACGTGACTTTTGCCGGATCATCGTACTGAATTCGTCGCAGACTGTAACCACCTATCTCATGGTCCTGAGGCGTGGTTACAGCTGAAATTGTACTTATATAGGTATATAAAAATATAATAAAATATATTGGGAATTACTCTTCTAAATATCAGTTGAAGTTTTAGTTTTTGATTTATTTAATATTTAAGCTGGACCAAGCAGGAGCGGGGTATAAACAGTCGTGCGTGCGTGAGCGTGATTTCAACGCAGTGTTATTGAAGCGAGCGCCGAGGTAGGGTTAACGAGGGAAGAACAGCAGTAAGCAGCTAGAGTAAGGGTACGTCCATCCTTATAGAGCCCCGCGTGCAAGGATAAGGCTGGTACTCTGCGAGGTTGCCCGGTATTCCAGAGTCATCGTTTAAGACACGTTACCCAGGTGCCATTCAGCTTTCAGCACGGTTGTTACGCCTTCGCTTAGGGGTTATTCCTTTGGGACCATCCCTAGACAATTGTCGCGACTGCTTATTAGTGATTGAAATCATATTGAGCAGAAACCCTTGGTACAGGGACCCTCTATACGCAGCCCGAGGACGCATTCGGTGGCTTTGTCATAGACCCTTCAGTTGTATTCCAAAGGAATCGAAAGCGATTATATAAGCGATAAAGTGATATATATAGGGTGTTTTTTTTAACTTGAGACAACGAAGTATCTCAAAAAATACGCATCCTACGGAAAAATTGTCTGGAATAAAAACTTTTTATTTTCGAGGGGGAAAAAAGATTTGTTAAAATTTACCCCACCCCCACCCCCACAGGAGGCAGGGGTGGGGGTAACTTTGTAATTTCAAATGGCAACCCCAATTTTTTATCACAGATTCAGATTCTCCTTTACGAAATACGTAAGTTTTTTACGGAAAATTTGTTTCGATTCGCGATAGATGGCGCTTCAATTGCGAAATTAAGCACCCCGAAGGGAATAGACAACTACTACGTCCGTGTCGTTATTCCTGGGTAGAGCTAAAAGTGGTGTCAACAATTTCATTTTTCGCAATTGCAGCGCCATCTATCGCGAGTCGAAACAAATTTCCCGAATAAAACTTACGTATTTCGTGAAGGAGAATCTGAATCTGTGATAAAAAGTTAGGGTTGACATTTGAAATTACAAAGTTACCCCCACCCCTGCCTCCTGTGGGGGTGGGGTAGATTTTAACAAATCTTTTTTCCCCTTTGAAAATAAAAAGTTTCTATTCCAGACATTTTTTCCGTAGGATGCGTATTTTTTGAGATATTCCGTTGTCTCAAGTTAAAAAAAACACCCCGTATATATATATATATATATATATATATAT
>CAKNXH010061513.1:301-18348 GCA_932178445.1 Andricus quercusramuli
ATTTACAATTAAATTGTTGAACTTTTATGCGAATAGAATACATTTTCAACATAATTGTTCAAGGTTTAACAAAATAGTTGAACTTTCAACAAAATAATTAAATTTTCAACGCAATTGCAAGTTTTAATCAAATATTTGAATTTTCAATCAAAATATATGAATTCTCAACAAAACATGTAACAGTTGATATTTCAAGCAATAAAGATTTTAATTTTTAATTAAAAACAGTAGAATTCTACCAAAAAAGGCGAATTTTCAAGAAAACAGTTGTATTTTCGACTAAAAAAGATGACTATAAAAAAAGTATTGAATTTCTAACCAAATAGATAAATTTCCCACAAAATAATTGAACTTTCAATAAAAAAAGATAAATTCTCAACGAAAAATGTAATAGTTGATGTTTCAAAGAAAAAAGATTTTAATTAAAAAAAAAAAAAACAGTTGAATTCTACAAAAAACGCGAATTTTCAACAAAAGAGATGAATGTTCGACTTCAAACGATGACTATAAATAAAATTATCGAATTTTTAACGAAATAAATTTTTTTTAACAAAATAATTTAATTTTGAACGAAATAATTAAATTTTTAACCAAAAAGACAAATTTTCTACAAAAGAGTTGAATTTTCGAACAAGGAACATTTTCCCGCCATGAAAAAAACATGTCAACTAACTTGTTGAATTTTCTAGCCAAAACGATGAATTTTCAAACCAAAACGCATGAATTTTCAAATAGAAAAAATCAAATTTTTTCAACCAAAAAAATAATAGTTTCATTTTCATTAAAAAAACTTATTCTTAACAAATTAAAAAACAAATTTTCAACAAAATGATAAAATTCTCAACCATAGAAATGAATTTTCAAATAAAATATTTAAAAAATGAATTTTTTCCAAATTTTCAATCAAATAGTTAAATTTTAAACCAAAAAGATGACTTATCAAAAATCGAACAGCTGACTTCTCAATTAAAAATAATTGGTCATGAAGAAGGAACAAATTTTCAATATAATTCTTCAATTTTTAACCGAATAGTTGAATTTTCAATAAAAAATATGAATTTTCAATAAAAAATATGAATTTTCAACAAAAAATGTAATAGTCGACATTTCAAGCAAAAAAAAAAAAAATCAAATTTTGAAGAACAGTTGAATTTTTTACTAAAAAGGATGACTATAAATAAAATTACTGAATTTTTAACAAAATAATTAAATTTTTCAACAAAAGGATGAATTTTCTACAAAAATACAAATTTTCAACAAAATACATGAATTTTCAACTAGAAACAATCAAATTTTCTCAACAGAAAATAGAATGGTTACATTTTTATTTAAAAAAATTAAAAACAAATTTTCGACGGAATTTCGACGGAAACATTTTCAACAACTAGGAAATAAAATAGTTTGAAGAATTAATCAATAAATTTTTTAAATGTTCAGAATTATATAATTTTTCAACAATTTTAGGTTGAAACGCTACAATTAAAGGATTTTTCATTGTTATTGAAACATTCAAATTAAAAAATGTCACTTATGAATTAAAAATTTAAAGAAATTAAAAAATGCAAATTTTCAAGTTTGCATTCAGAACTCTGAAATTTTAATGATTCGAGACTTATTTTATTTTGAATAATTCAATTTCAATTTGTTTATTTATGAGCATTTTATTTTTATTTTAAATTTATTATAACAGATATAGCGAACCTCAAGTGATTATAAGTTGTTTCTTGAAAAATCCAAATTGAAAAATGTCATTTACAAATTTACAAAAATGAAACAATGCAAATTTTATAGTTTACATTCAACATCCTGAAATTCGAACGATTCGAGCTTCATTTTATTTTAAATAATTCAATTTTATTTAGTTTATTTTTGAATGTTTGATTTATAATTTCTTATTTTAAATAAACAGTCAAATATTGTTAAATAGTGAAATAAAAATTTTTTAATTAAAAATTTTCAAACTGAATGCTTAAAAAATTGAGTATTTTAGAATGCAATAATATTTGAATCCGATTTGAATTGAATAAAAGCATTTAATTATGAATATATTATTCAAATTGTTTTTGAAAATTAAAAAAAGATTTTGATGTTTCAATCGGATACAAACATTTCAAACATTTTCATATTACTAAGGCTTTCGAATCAAAATAGTTCAATTCTTAACGTGAAAAACAATAAATTATTTAATTATGAACAGATTCATAATCGCCTTATAAAATCAATTTTATTATTATTCTATTATTATTAACTCTAAAGTCAGTTCCAATTACTACACGAAACCTGATAAAATTATGCGCCTATTGGTCTTAAATTCAAAGCTTGTGGTTTGGTAAGATTCGTTTCCAGGGGTTAGGTGAGTTAGGGGGTACGTGGGTTAGCACGATTGTGGTGTATGTAAATATTTCAAAAAAATAGGTGACTAAACTCGCTGTTCCCATGGTAGGTGGGTTAGCCTGCTTGTGGTTTGGTAGGATTCGTTTTCAGGGGTTAGGTGAGTTAGGGGGTACGTGGGGTAGCACGATTGTGGTGTAGTATGTAATTATTTCAAAAAAATAGGCGACTAAACTCGCTGTTCACATGGTAGGTGTGTTAGCCTGCTTGTGGTTTGGTAAGATTCGGTTTCAGGGGTTAGGTGTGTTAGGGGGTACGTGGGTTAGCACGCTTGTGGATTCGTCGCAGAAATTTTGTTATATTTTTGTTATAAAACCAACAAATTAACTCAAAACTCGAAGAAACAAAACAAACTTTTGTTATTGCAAATTAATTAACAAGTCTACGATGAGTAATTCTTTGCGATTCAATTCAAAAATTTTTGTTACATTCATTGTAACGACTTGATAACAAAATTAAAAATGGGAAATCCAAACAAACTTTTGTTCTTTAAAATTAACCAACAAGTCTAAGATGAGAAAACACATTTTTAACCCCCAAAAGTAATTCTTTGCGATTCGTTGCAACATTTTTGATAAATTTATTATCACAAAAACAAAATTGTAAGAAAACCAACAAAAAATTGAATATGAGAAAACCAAACAAACTTTCGTTTTTGAAAATAAATCATCAAGTTAATGATAAGAAAACTCATTTCAAACCCGCATAAGTACTTCTCTGTAACTTATTACACATTTTTTTTGTAATAATAATGAAACTAAAAAAAAATTTAAAGCTCGGGAAACGAAACGAGCTTTTGTGCTTTGAAAATAATCAATAAGCTTACAATGAAAAAACAGATTTGGAATCCCAAAAGTAATTCTTAAGGATTTTTTTCATAAATTCCGTTACATTAATTGTAACGAAGTTAAAAATAATTAAAGTTGGAAAATCCAAACGAACTTTTGTTCTTTAAACTTAACCAAGAACTCTAAAATTAGAAGACACATTTTGTTCCCTCCCATTTATTTTCTGCAAACTAAGGCCCATATCAAATTTTGCCAGAGGACTTTTCTGTTTCTTTTTTTGTTCTCTATCACCCAGCACCGGCATGTTCATAGGTGGTGGGTCACCACCCTGTATTATTATAGACACAAAATATAAAGTGTTTAGGGGTAGCTACCCCCATTATTTGAAAAAAAAAATTTTCGGCGAAACACGTCAACTTTATTTTTGTCTCAGGTGCAAAATATATATTTAAAAAAAATTTTTTCTTATGAATTTAGCAATTTTCATCACAGTTAAAAATATGTAGGGGTGGTTAACCCCGCATAATTTTTTTATTCATGTTGGATGGACTCTATTTTACTTCCTTCGTTATAAAACTAATTTTGTGTGTGTATGGAAAGTATATATTATTATCATAGACACAAAACAAAAAGTGTTTAGGGGTAGCTACCCCCATTAGATCAACAACAAAATTACATCCCTATGGATTTTTAAGTACTTTCGTCCTGCAAAGCCCAGTCGAATCGACGATATCCATCTCGTGTCCTCTCCTTGCAAGTACATAGTTGAATTTTTAACCCAAAAGATGAATTTTCTACCAAAAAGGCAAATTTTTAACAAAAAAATTCATACTGTTAGACATACATACTACAGGGGTGCCTTCCTGCACCCCATTAGACGTTGGAAAGGGAAACCTATTCGAGGAATTCACATAAATCATGAAATTCACATAATTCATGAAATTCACGAAATTCATGAAATTCACATGATTCATGAAATTCACGAAATTCGCAGAATTAACGGAATTCATGAAATTGAAGCTATTTGCGGAATTAATGTAATTTAAGGAATTCACAGAATTCACGAAATTTGCGGGATCCATGGAATTGAAGGAATTCATGGAATTCACGAAATTCAAGAATAAATGGAATAAATAGAATTCACGGAATAAATGGAATTCACGGACAACGGCTATACCACGCTGAAAACACCAGTTCTCGTACGATCACTGAAGTTAAGCAGTGTTGGGCGCGGTTAGTACTTGGATGGGTGACCGTTCGGGAATACTGCGTGCTGTTGGCCCGTCGTGGGTGTGGTGAGCCCACACTTGTAGTTATTTACTACAAGAAACTATCCCGAATCACTACCCGAATCGGGTAGTGTCACGCCAGCCCCGAAAGGGAAATGGCTTAATTTTATACATACACGGAATAAATGGAATTCATGGAATTGAAGGAATTCACGATATTTATGGAATTGAAGGAATTCACGAAATTCATCAAATTCACGGAATTCATGGAATTCATTGAATTGAAGGTATTCGCGAAATTAATATAATTAAAGGAATTCAGGGAATTCACAGAATTCACGAAATTTGCGGGTTTCATGGAATTGAAGGAATTCACGAAATTCATGGAATTTAAGGAATTCGCGAAATTCATGGAATTCATGGAATTTATGGAATTCTCTGAATACAAGGAATTCACAGAATTTACTAAATTGGCGGAATTCATGAAATTGAAGGAATTCACGACATTTACGGAGTTGAAGAAATTTGCGAAATTCATAAAATTCACGGAATTCCCAGAATTCATGAAATTCACGGAATTCATGGAATTGAAGCTATTCGCGGAATTAATGTAATTTAAGGAATTCAGGGAATTCACAGAATTCACGAAATTTGCGGGATCCATGGAATTGAAGGAATTCATGGAATTCACGAAATTCAAGGAATAAATGTAATTCACGCAATAAATGGAATTCACGGAATTCACGACATTCACGGAATTGAAGGAATTCACGAAATTGATGAAATTCATGGAATTTGAGGAATTCGCGAAATTCATGGAATTCGCTGAATTCAAGGAATTAATGAAATTCAAGTAATCTACAGAATTCATGGACTTCGCGAAATTCACGGAATTCATAGGATTGAAGATATTCACGGAATTCACAGAATTAACTGAATTTGCGGAATTCATGGAATTGAAGGAATTCACGACTATATGGAATTAAAGGAATTCACGAAATTCATAAAATTCACGGAATTCACGGAATACATGGAATTGAACGTATTCGCGGAATTAATGTTATTTAAGGAATTCAGGGAATTCACAGAATTCACTAAATTTGCGGGATTCATAGAATTGAAGGAATTCACGACATTTATGGAATTGAAGAAATTCACGAAATTTATGGAATTCATGAAACTTGCGGAATTCATTGAATTCGAGAAATTCATAGAATTCACATACTTCATGAAAAATTCAAAATTCAAGAAATTCACGGAATTCATGGAATTCATGACATTCGCGGAATTTAAGGAATTCATGGAATTAAAGGAAATCACGAAATTTATGAAATTGTCGGAATTCACGGAATTAGCGGAATTCAAGAATTAATGGAATTCAAGAAATTTACGAAATTCATGGAATTCGTTGAATTCAGGGAATTCGTAATAATATTGAAGTTTGGAACAATTCAAACAATGCACCTTCTGAATCAGTCTACACTCCACGCTCCCTTATACGACGAGCTCGGGACCAAAAACATTCCCTTATACGACGGCGCAAGGGGGACCCGTCTAACCCCTTCCACCAACAAGCTCACGAGGTCGTGCGCATACGCGTTGAATCCTGTGTCAGTTAGAGCTGGCTCCATAGCTCCATGAATATAGCTTTGTTTGCGAATGTAAACATTGTCAGATTGTCAAATTTGGTAGAATTGTAGGTTAATGACATTTTTAAGATAACCCCTTATAAAAATTCGTAATAAAAGTGTTCCATTTCAAAACTCATAACTAGGTAATCCTAAAAGCACTATACGAAAATATTGTATTCATATTTACGCGCGAGACTATTTGCTTCCCGCGCGAACTTTGAGCGGAGGAGTGGGGATGAAGGAGAACGAATTTCCCGTCATATAGGGGAGCGGCAACTGGTCGTATAATGGAGCGGGCGTATAAGGGAATGTCGTATAAGGGAGCGTGGAGTGTAGTTCGTTATCTCTGATCATTCATCAATCTGAAGTTAGCAAACTAAACGAAACAGAAACTGGCACTGAAATAGACTATTTCTAGGAATAGTTCGGATTGAATCGGATTCATTCGTATTGAAAATCGTTTTTGGTCAATCCGAGTTCGGATTCATTCGGATTGAAAATTTGGTTCGGATTCATCCGGATTGAACCGGATTGAGTCGGATTAATTTTTGACCGATTTGGATCGAACGGAATGTAAGAAAAATTTCGGATTGGTTCGAATTAACTCGGATTGGTTTGAATACAGATTCCGGAATGATTCGGATTGGTTCGCAAGGAATTCCTATCCGATACTTTCGCCAGGGATAGCATCTTATTTGACAAAAAAACCAATCATCGCAAAAACGTAAAATATTTTTCCAAGAAAAGAAAGAGAAGCAATCGAAATCTTAAAAAACTCTAATAACATCAATAGGGACAATGGATATAATACCAATACGATTTTGCTTTCGTCCTGTCGGGCTTTTTAAAAAAGACTTGATTGGCGAATCAAGTTCGACCAGTTCCCACCATGGGTCGCTCTGGCCAATCACAGGCATCGTAGAGAATACATATATAAGAACAAAATAACCTGAAACTTCAGTTTCTGGTCAACCCTGAAGAAGTGAACTGCAATGTTCACGAATCGTCGGCAACATTCATAGTTTCGCACACGATTGAAACCCGAAAAAGCTTTAAAATTTTAATTTATCAGAACTATTACAATTTGTCAGAGGATTGGGCATCAAATGACAAGAATTGGGATGGTGCCCTCAAAGCTATTGCAGCAACAATTCCTGTTAAAGGTTAGTCCTGTCATAGTTATTTCATTTCAAGAAATGATGTTAGCTGCAATGAAATATTCATACAAGTTGGCACATACAAATAAGAAGCGTAGCAAGATATTTGAGGTAATTGCAAAATTCCTTAAATTAGAGCTTGACACTATTTGATGATTTTATCGTAATCATATAATTTTTTTTCAGTTACCGGCTCTTTATTTGCAACCGGCAGCGAATATGGTACAATAACTAATTATTTATTGGCACTAATAATTTCTTGCATTTTATTCCAAGAGGAAATCTCACCAAAATCTGGATTTTATTTGCCACAAAATACTATTGCATATATCAATAGCAAAGTTCAAAGTGAAGCTGTGAAGGAAAGCGAGAAATTGAGATTATTTGTGCGTAAAGTTTTACTGGAAGCTTATGGGCAAACCATTTCAAATTAATCCGCCAAAAGAAAACGTGGACAACGACCACCTATCAATTCTATTTCATTCAGAGCATTATTTCGTAAGTTATTTTCATTTTTATTTCAAGACTACTGAAATTTATCTTGGTTATTTAAATTTTCTAATTGCAGAATGGGCTTGCCAAATTTCAAGAAATGACCTTCGAAAGAAATTTATTGACTTTATAAATAAATTTTCTTCTAATAAGCGAAGGTATTAGTCGTCGAAAGCATCTTCTTCCTATGAGGGTAATTGTCAAATTGAAGGCAAACTTGAAGTCCCAGTAATATAACATTAACTTAGAAACTCTTACTGATTTTTAAAATTTTAATAAACACTTATTATCATCCTCTACAGAATAGTCATTTCTTTTTCCATTTCTGTTCCTATTTACTTTAATTTAATACCAGAAAACCCCAAACGTCATTACCGTACGGCGTCCCAACCTCATTTTGCACAAGGATAAACTGTTTTTCTCATTTTTTTAGACAGTAACCTGAAAAATGCTTAACGTATCAAGCTTGTAAACTTTAGATGAACTTTTTAAACTATGTTCATTTTTAAAATAATGTAAAATTGATAAATTCAGATTTAAACGCTTTTATTGAAATTTCAAATCCTACACAAATATTGTTTCAGTCAAAAATATCCCATTTTGATCACATTCAATTTTTACATGATTTAGCTTCATAGTTACTGTGAACAAAATTAAAAAGTGGTGTTTATAATTAAAGAAAAATGAAGCCAAGTTTCAAGCGTCCAGAGTTTGGGTACCGGCCAACGTTTGGTACATTTACCTTAGTCAGTTTTCACAAAAAACTTTTTTTCTTCACATAAAACCTTCTCTCTATGATGGGAATGCAATAACGAGAGATGAATATTGTTGACACTTTATTATTGTTACATTCAAAACTGTATTTTTTATATTATCTTATATAAATTTAAACTTTTTAATAGAAGATGGAAGCGTAACATATGAATAATGGTTGATGAATACAATGTAATTAAATGATACATGATTTGATTCTACACCGATAAAGTTGACAATATACAAAAACTCGGGGTATCAAATTGTTGCAGCTATTTTGATCTCGAATTTCAACTCAATATTATTCGCTTTAGAGGATCAATGGAAATAAAGGACAACAACTTCAAGGCGTATTATCATCAGTATACAAAAGAGAATGACATTTTACGATTTTCTAAAAATATTCCTTTCTGCCAAATTCAAGTTCTGCAAGTTCTGCAAGTTCATGCAGTTCTGAAACATAAGACGCTCACTCACATTGTCATTTGTTTCTGAATTTCATGCAGTTATAAAATGTAAGACGCTCACTGACATTGTCATTTGTATCTGTCCCACCATAAGGTTGATTCTGAAAAAATTCTTCGTTCTCACGGCTATCTTTTTAGCAAAGATTTATCGTCGAGCAGTGTTTCAGCAGTCGTTTTCACGACACTGCTTGCAATAACTTTTTCTTCGGGGTTTCTAATCAGCCGTTTTCAACCTTTAATATTTTCCAGTATTCTCTATCAGTCTTTTTTACGGCTTCTTTTTCTTCATGATGGCGGTCGTTTCATGATTTCGAAGCAGAAAATTGATATCAATGAGAATGTCAAAACATTTTACAAAAATTATTTCGAGGTATCGATTTCTAGCCAAGATGAATCTTTGGTTCCACACAAAGCTTGCAAATCATGTGTTGAGACTTTAAGACGCTGGAATAATGCCAAAACTTCAGTTACACCAATGCCTTTTAAAACACCAATGTTATGGCGTGAGCCTTCCAGTCACGATGAGTGCTATTTTTGTTTAACTACAACTTCTGGCTTTAATACTAACAATTGTCATAAGATTAAGTACCCAAATGTATCGAGTGTTACAAAATCCGTGATGATGGAATCCGGCGATATTCCTCCAAACCCTCCAAGCTGGAAGCCAAATACCGATAACGGTATTGGCAGTGAGAATAGAGATCTCCAAGAATCTGAATAATATAAATATTCTTGTGATATTAAAGATTCTGATTCGCTTCCGGTTCTTTTTGACCAAGCTGCGCTAAATGACTTAGTCAGAGACTTAGGCTTACCTAAGGATAAATCTGAGCTACTGGGTTCACAGCTGAAAGAGAGGAATCTTCTTGCCCCTGGAACTACATTCTCTTGGTATAGACATCGAGAGAAGACATTTACTGAGTTCTTTTCCAAAGGTGACAACTATGTTTATTGCCATGAAGTTGGTGCTTTAATGCAAAACTGTGGGCTGTTATATGATCCTTCTAATTGGAGGTTGTTCAGTGACTCCTCTAAAACAAGTTTGAAAGTTTGAAAAAAATGAATACGCTTCCTTGCCTATTGCTCATTCTGTTCACTTAAAAGAGTCATATGAAAATGTTGAAACTATTCTCGAAGCTATTCAGTATGAAGAGCACAAATGGGATGCATGTGGAGATTTGAAAATTACTGGTATACTTCTTGGACAACAATCAGGTTTTACAAAGTACCCATGTTTTATATGCTTATGGGATAGCAGAGATAGGAAGCAGCACTATATTAGAAAGGACTGGCCTACTTGTACTTCCCTCATACAAAGCGATCCTAATATTTTAAAAGATCCCTTGATTGATGCAAAAAAAATATTACTAACACCACTCCATATCAAATTGGGAATAATGAAAGCAATTTGTGAAGGCTCTTGATAAAAATGGTTCTTCCTTCAAGTACCTTGTAGAAAAATATCCCAACCTGAGTACTGCAAAGATAAAAGAAGGGATATTTATAGGCCCACAGATTCGCGATTTGTTGAAGACAAATGATTTTGAAAAGGTGATGAGACCGAAAGAAGAAAAAGCTTGGATAAGCTTCAAAAAAGTTTTGGATGGCTTTTTGAGAAATAGATAAGCTCATAATTATGAGGAGCTGATAAAAGGACTGCTAACAAGCTTTAAAAAACTTGGGTTGTAATATATGAGCATCAAAAGTTGCACTATTTACATTCTCATTTAGATTGGTTTCCTGACAATTTAGGCGATGTAAGTTAAGAGCAAGGAGAGCGCTTTCACCAAGACATAAGAGAAATGGAAATGCGCTATCAAGGAAAATGGTCAACAGCTATGCTAGCCGACTATTTCTGGTCACTTCAACGCGATGAGCCACATGCACAACATAAAAGGCGATCTGGCACAAGATCCTTGGAACAAAAGCAAAAGAGATACCACAAAAGTCAAAATGGTTAGATGTAGTTTTCAAAGTTCAAGGCTCATGGCCGTAGGTTTAAAGATTGAATGTTCCAGGACATGAAATACAGGTTACTACATATACATAGGTTTATACCGATATTTCAACCAAAAATCGGAGATTTTACACTTTTAGGTTAGGGAATCTAAGTAATGTTAGGTAATGGGACAGTTTTGTGCTCAGATTTGGATTCAGCGACCCAGAAAACATAGAAATATATCATTTCCACAATCTCAAGTAGTGTTTTCAATTTTAGTACTGCGGTAATGTAATCATCAAAGTACTAAACTTCATTTAAGGATATCTTTGCAAAGAAAAATGATATCTCAAATTTTAAAAAAGCTTTTAAAAGCTCGATAGTTGTAATTTTAGATGGCATGAGCCGATTTTAGAAAAATAAAAATTTGGCGATGTAACATAACCTCAAATATACCAAAAAGCAGCATCTTTCGCACTTTCAGGTTAGAATATCTCAAAAACCTGACGTGCTGGGAAAATTCTGACCCCGGATTCGGATTCTACGCAGAAAATTACATCGGAAATGACCCTCAATTGGCCAACAACAATCGCAACCCATTTTTTGCAGATCTGTGTAATCGATCCTTGTTCGAGATTTGCTGACATTTGTGAACAAACACCCACAATCTCAAAAATCATAAATTTATATAAACGGAGCTAAGTAAATGATTTTTTAAATCAAAATTTGATTAATAATTTAATTCTAAACGATCATCAACAATTGATCATCATTCAGATAAGAGGTTTACATAATTTTATAATGTGTGGAGTAGTTGAAATTTTTTGACAGATAATTGATCTCGAAATTTGAATCAAGTAGATCATGAATATAGGTATGAAAACGTTGCATCCTTTTAATCCATTTGCCGCATCAACTTGATACCTGGTAGTTTTGTCTGACATAATAAGCAAAAATTTGTGATAGAAATGCTAATGTAAAATAACTACAAGTACCTAATAACTGACATAATTCCTCTGAATCCTCTTCATTCTTAATTCTACAATTAAATGGTAGGTATTTTCTTATCGTCTTAAGACTACGTATTATAGGTACAACCGCTCCTAATAGAAATACATAACTAAAAAATATGACCGCTCGGGCGAGGCGCACATCTCCGTCTTTCTCCTTCTTGGAAGGGACACTGAAACATATAAAATTGCCATTTTATTTAATGTTATTTACATGAAGGGTGGGGGAAGTCCAGCGGAAGTAACACAGAAAAAACTGGGGCTTCTATTAGAACCAATTTTTGGTTCCAAAGGAGCTGCAACAAAAAGAAACCTCATTTGCTGAAAAGGAACCCAAAATGATAAATGGTTTCTAAATGAACCCAAAGTATGGGTTGAAACGGTTCCAATAGAGTCCTTTTTTCACTCCTGCCTTGACTCACTACCAAGATTTTACATTTTAATGATGCACATTTTACTTCGTAATTCAGATTGAATAATATTGCACTGGGGAAAATTTGATGAAGAAACTAAAATTAGAGACATTAAGCATTCTTGAAAGGAAGATAGTGCACATGAAATATGACAGTTCTCAAGGTTATGTTGAAAATCCGACGTTTTCAACTGCGCATGTACCGAAAAAGCGCGGTGTTATTTAAAATTGTACAATATACTCTTGCAATATTACATTAATATTATATGTTTTCAGGAAGTTAGGTATTTCTGTCATTCAATTTAATTTATTTTCAAAAAGAATGCAAAATGTTGGTAATATTTATCTGTATAATTATTTATAGTACTTCTTGATCTCAAATAGGACCGCGCTTTTCGGCACATGCGCAGTTGAATATATGAATATCCATCTATCGGATATCAACGAACTAAAAAGGAAACCTAAAAAAGAGTTCTATTGGAGTCTCAGTTCTAAATGATACCAACTTTTACTTGAGCCGCAAAATCTCCGAACCCTCAGTTTTTTCTGTGAACGTTACGAACTTAGATAACATTTAGTCCGTTTCCCGATGACACATTTGAAAAAATTCTTCTTTTTTCTCTGCTTTTGAAAAACTTTCTTTTTTCCTCTTTTTCTTTCGCTCAAATGCAAACTAAATTATTGGAACCCAACAAGAAGCATAAACTCCATTTAGTTCAAAAGTCTACTATTATATTTCGAGTTCAGAATTAATTTCTTTTGATTGAAAATTTTACTATTTGGTTGAAAATGCAACTATTTTTTTAAAAAGGCATCTTTTTTAGCCAGCAATTCAGCTAATTGGTTGAAAATTAAACTAATTTGTTAAAAATTCATTTTTTTTGGTTGAAGATTCAAATCTTTGGCAGAAAATTTATCTTCTGGGTTAAAAAATCATTTGTTGGGTTGAACTCTTTTCTTGAAAATTCATTTTTTGTAAGATTCATCATGTTAGTTGAAAATTCATCTTTTGGTTGAAAATGTAACTATTTTATTAAAAATTATTTTTTCTTTCTATTAAGAATCAACTTTTTCGACTAACAATGTCACTATTCCATTTTTAATTGAAAATTGATATTTTTGATGGAAAATTGACCTTTACTAGTTGAAAATTTATGTATTTCTTTCAGAATTCGTCTTTTTTGGTCGAAAATTAATCTCCTAGGTTCAAAATTAATCCTTTTTGGTTAAGGATGCAACTGTCTGGTTCTGAATAATTATAGTTTGGTTGAAGATTAAGCAATTCTATAGAAAATTAAACTTTTTGATTGAATTTTAACATTTTGTTAAAATTTCATATTTTTGGTTCAAAATTAACATTTGGTTAAAACTTAAACTGTTTTTATGAAAATGTTGAATAATTGTTTGAGAAATCGATGTTTTGTTCAAAAGTGTTTTTTTTTGGTAGAACATTAATCTTCTACCTGGAAAATTCATCTTCTTGGTTGAAAATTCAACTTTGTGGATGAAAATTTATATTTTTTTAGCTGAAAATTCAACTACTTGGTTAAAAGTTGAACTTGTTATTTTAAATCAAGTATCAATGTTTTAGTTGAATTTGATTGAGTTGAAGTTAAAAAATATGAACACTATACTTTTACCTATGTATTTTGATTTTTATCGTAAAAAAATAGTGAAAAATCAAAAATTTCATTTTGTCGTCAAACTATGCAAGATACGAAAAAACATAAATTCACAAAAATTATTCACCCAAAAAAGATCTGCACATTTTTTATGAATCACTTTCTTATAGAACATGTACTTTTTGATTTATTGATAAAAACAGAAACATTAAAATTGAAAAAATGAAATTTTTGTTCAAAATACACAAAACTACGAAAAAAAGTAAAACAAAAGTTGTTCACCCAAGAAAGAGCTAAAAGTTTCTTATTAATCATTTTTCGATAGGATTCGCAGTTTTTGTTTTATTAGTAAAAAACAAAATTTAAAAATAAAAATAATAAATTCTTAGACAAACGACACAAGCTAAGAAAAAAAATTACACAAAAAGTTGTTCACCGGAAAAAGAGCTACAAATTTGTTATTAATTATTTTTTGTTGAAACGCGTAGTTTTGGTTTTAATCGTCAAAAATAAAATTAAAAAAATTAAATTTCTGGATAAACGACACAACCTATGAAAAATATGAATAGAGAAAAGTTGCTTATCCAAAAAAGAGCTATTTTGTGATTAATATTTTTTTGATAGAACGCGAACTTTATGTTTTAATCAAGAAAAAAAAGTTAAATTTTTTGAAAAACGACACAAGGTACATTTTTAACCAAAGAAATTAATTTTCAACTGTCTTTATTTGTTGAAAATTCGTCTCTTTGGTAGAAAATTAATAATTTCCGGTTGAAAATTCATCTTTGGTTCAAAATTCAGCCATTTAGTTGAAATTTTTTTAAATGAAAATTAATTATTTTTAGTTGAAAATTAAATTATTCGTTTGCAAATTGGTGTATTTTGTTGAAAATTTGTCTTTTTTGCTAGAAAATTCATTTTCTTTGTTGAAAATTCGTCGTTTTGGTTAAAAATGTAACTATTTTTTTTCATAATTCAACTCTTTGGTTGAAAATTTAACTATTTTATTGAAAATTCTTTTTTTATATTTCATCTCTTTTTTTATTAGAAAATTTATTCTCTTTATGAAAAATTCAACTACTTAGTTAGAATCTAAAAAAACTTTAATAAAAATCATTTTATTGGCTGAAAATTGAACCATCTTCTTGAAAAAACATTATTTTTGTATGAAAATTAATTTTTTGAATTGAAAATTCAACTATTCCATGTTAGGTTGAAAATTGATCGTTTTTAGTCGAAAATTAAACTATTAAATTTTTCATCAAAAATTTACCTTTTTTGCTGAAAATTAAACTATTCCAGTTTTGGTTGAAAAGTCATCTTTTTTCAGTAAATTTATCTTTTTTGGTAGAAATTGATAAACTAATTTACTTCAAATTTATTATATTGGTTGCAGACTTGACTATTTTGTGGAAAATCCTTTTTTTCGAAAATTAATTTTGTTAACTGAAAATTTAACTATTCCATTTATGGATGGAAATTTATCGTCTTTAGTAGAAAATTCAATTATTCGATTGAAAATCTATGTTATTATTTATTTGCAAAAAAATGTAAAAATGAAGAATCTTCAAAAAAAATGTTTGAAACTTTTAACAAAAGAAATAAACTTTGAACTAAAATGATACATCTACAATAAAAAAAAAAATGTAATCAAATAGTCGAATTTTCAACCCAGAAGAAGGTTCTGCAGAAAAAGACAAATTTTCAACAAAATAGATAAATTTTCAACCAAAAAAAGATAAATTTTCAACAAAGAATAGAATGGTTTAATTTTCAATCAGGAAAATAAGTTTTTAAGTGAACAAAATAATTTTTCAACATAATAGTTACATTTTCAATAAAAAAATATAATTTTCAAACCGGAGAAATGAAATTTCAACCAAAAAGATTAATTTTCTACCAAAAAAGAATATTTTTTAACCAAATGCATACATTTTCAACATAATACAGAGTTGCAACAAAATACAGAAATTTCCAAACAAATAGATGAATTTTCAACTGAAGAAGATTGATGGTCAATCAAACATTAAATTGGTAAGTTTTCAGTTAAAAAAATTAAACAGCAAAAACAAATTTTGAAGTCAAAAAAATTAATTTTGAACCTAAAAGATTAATGTTTTTACCAAAAAGAGATTAATTTTCAACGAAATACATGAACTTTCAACCAAAAAGATAAGATAAATTAATTTCCTACCGTTTTGAAATGATTCAAAAATAATAAAAACTTATAAGATATGTTCGGAATTTTTATTTCAAAAGATTTCCTTAAATTTCGAAAAAGAGTAGAAAATTTTAAAGCAAAATGTTTCAATTTGGTATGATTAAAAAATATAACAAAATTAAGTAATTTCAAGAAATATTTAGAAGATTTTAAGAGATTGAGAAAGAATTTCAAACTGGAAAATATTTTAAGGAATGCAGATTTTATTTCAAAGATTTCAACAGAATAGTTGCAATTTCTACTAAAGACGATAAATTTCCATCCAAAAATGGAATAGTTAAATTTTCAAATAAAAGAATTTATTAAAAAAAAGAGGATTTTCAACAAAATAGTTAAACCTTCAACCAATATAATGAATTCGAAGGAAAGTAGTTTAATTTTCATTCAAGTAGTTAAATTTTCAATTAAGAAGATTTTTATTTCTACCAAAAAAGATAAATTTACTGAAAAAAGATGAATTTTCAACCAAAACTGGAATAGTTAAATTTTCAACAGAAAAAAATGGAATGCAAAAAAAATAATTTTTGACAGAATAGTTCAATTTTCAACAAATAAAATGAGTTTTTAACAAAGTAGTTCTACGTTCAACCAAGAGGTTGAATTTTAAACCAAAAAAGGTGAATTTTCAATGAAAAATTTAATAGATGAATTTTTAACTAAAAACGATAAATTTTCAACCTAACATGAAATAGTTAAATTTAAAATTAAAAAAAATTAATTTTCATACAAAACTAAAATTTTTTCAACAAAATAGATTTATTTTCAGCCAATAAAATGATTTTTATTATAGCTTTTTTAGATTCCAACCAAATAGTTGAATTTTTAATAAAGAGAATAAATTGAACAAAAATGCAACTGTTTTGATGAAAATTCAACTATTTCATAGGAAATTTACTTTTTGCTTAAAATTTGTTTTTTTTTTCTGTGGAAAAGTCTATTGGAATCCTTTCGTATGAAAATTCAACTTTTTTTTGTTGAAAATTTGTCTTTTCGATTTAAAAATTCACCTGGTTTAGTAGAATTTTCATTTTTATTAGACAAAAATGCAACTGTTTTGTTGAAAATTCAACTATTTCCTAGAAAATTTACTTTTTGTTAAAAATTTTTGTATTTATCTGTAGAAAATTCTATTGAAATACTGTTGGATGAAAATTCAACTCTTTTTTTTTGAAAATTTGTCTTTTTCATTTAAAAATTCACCTGTTTTAGCAGAATTTTCATTTTTTTTGGACAATGCAACTGTTTGATTGAAAATTAAACTATTTTGTAGATTATTTACTTTTTGGTTAAATTTAATATTTTGGTGTTGAAAAGAGAACTGAAATCTTTTCTGGATGAAAATTCAACTATTTTTTTAAATTTATTTTTCTAAATTAAAAGTTCATCTGTTTTAAGACAAATGTCATATTTCTTGGATAAAAATGCAACTGTTTGGTTGAAAATAAAACTATTTTGTTAAAAAGTCATACTTCTGGTTGAAAATTGAACTATTTCGTAGAAAATTCACTTTTTGTTTAAAATTCATATTTTTGTGTTAAAAAATGAACTAAAAGCTTTTTGAGACAAAAGTTCAACTTTGAAGAAAAATTTGTCTTTTTTATTAAAATTCCGTTAAACTTATATTTAAATCTCCTTAAATCCCCTTATAATCCTCTAAAATCCACGGATATCCCCTAAAAGCTATATGAAAAATTTTATTTTCTTGTAAATATGTACCAACTATGCTAACCTTCCTGACATTTCCACCTTTCCTATCATAACCATGACGTCATGCTAGGAAACTCAATTGTAATAGAGGTATGAAACATAAATAAACTTCGATTGTACAGATCACAGCCAATATTAAATCATTTAATATAATTGTCAGTAATTAATGCCTGTTACCACATGTTAGGTACCCAGCTTATGAGCAATATAATAACAATAATACTCCCT
>CAKNXH010061513.1:34439-79487 GCA_932178445.1 Andricus quercusramuli
TCAAAATATAGAAAATTGCTTAAAATCCTTCTAGATTGTTTTTTTTTTCAATTTTGTAAATCTTTTCGAAATGTTTTGAAATCCTTCATCTTTGGAAATTAATTTTTCAATATAAAAAATCATTTAAAGTTTTCCCAAGAATCTTAAGAAATTTTTGTATTCACTTTCAATATCCCAAGACAGCTTACAAATTTTATTTCAAAATCTTATTTCTGAAAATTTCAAAAACTTCCAAATATCTTTTAAAATGATTTGAATTAGTCCTAACATTTTTTTTTAAACTATCAAAGTTTACAAAATTGCATTACAACATTCCAGATTATTTTAAAAAATTTTGGAAAACTTTCAAAATGTCTTAGAATTCTTTAACATAATCTTTAAAAATTTGTTTTTCAACATGAAAAATCATTCAAAGTTTTGCCAAGAATTTTAAGAAACTTTTTTATTCACTTTCAATATCCCCAGACAGCTTAAAAATTGTATTTCAAAATCTTCAAAAATCTACTCAT
Source organism: Andricus quercusramuli (assembly GCA_932178445.1). Taxonomy (NCBI): domain Eukaryota; kingdom Metazoa; phylum Arthropoda; class Insecta; order Hymenoptera; family Cynipidae; genus Andricus; species Andricus quercusramuli. The sequence goes on from CAKNXH010061513.1 coordinate 34,949, forward strand.
TGATTTAATTTTAACTTCTAAATATCTTTTAAAATGAATCGAATTATTCCTAACATTTAAAAAAATCAAAATATAGAAAATTGCTTCAAATCCTTCTAGATTTGTTTTTCTTTCAATTTTTGAAATCCTTTCGTAATGTTTGAAATCCTTTTACATAATCTTTGAAAATTAATTGTTCAGCATAAAAAATTTTGAAAGTTTTCCCAAAAATCTTAAGAAACTTTTTTATTCACTTTCAATATCCCTAGACAGCTTAAAAATTTTATTTAAAAATCACTAAAAATCTACATATTCGTTTAATTTTTTGAAAACATTTTAAATAATTAATTATTTTTAATTTTTTTTCGAAACTTCTAAACATTTTTTAAAATTATCGCATTATTCCTCACATTTTTTGAAAATGATCAAAATTTTAAAAATTGCTTTAAATCCTTCTACAATTTTAAGAACATTTTTTTTTTATTAACATTCAATATCCCTAAAAAGCTTCATAATATTTTATTTCGAAACTTCCATATATCTTTTAAAATGACTTGAATTATTCCTAGCATTCTTTTATGAAACAAAACCAAATTGAAGAAAAAGTAATTGCCTTGAAGTCTTTCAGATTATTCTTTAAAATTTAAGAAATCTTTCGAAAAGTTTGAAATTCTTTTCACATAATCTATAAAAATTGATTTTCCAACTTAAAAAAACATTTAAAGTTTTCCCAAGAATATTAAGAAATTTTTTTCATTAACTTTCAATATTTCAAAAAAGCTTCACAATTTTATTTCGAAATCTTCAAAAATCTACATATTGATTTATATTTTTTTAACTTTTCAAATATTTAATTATTTTTAAAAAATTGTTTAAACTTCCATATATCTTTTAAAATTATTTAATTATTGTCAACATTTGTTATAAAACAATCAAAATTGAAAAAAAGAAATTGCCTTAAAACCTTCCAGATTATTTTTTACAATTTAGGAAATCTTTCGCAAAGTTTAAAAATTCTTTTACATAATCTATGAAAATTAATTTTCCAACATTAAAAATCATTTAAAGTTTTCTCAAAAATATTAAGAAATTTTTTTTTTATTAACTTTCAATTTTTCAAAAAAGCTTTAAAATTTTATTTCGGAATCTTCAAAAAGAAAATTTTTCACAAAAAGTACAAAAATCTAAAACCATTTTTACAAGAATCTAAAAATAAATACAATAAATTATAACACAAATGATAGGAAAGTAACACTTTTTCTATTATTCGGACCAATTTCGTACTTTCTTCGTATTTTTTTTTTGTATATTACGGTATTTGTAGTTTTAATTTCTCAAAAGAACTACAAAACAGTGCAACTACAAGATTCTACAACTAGAAAAACTTACATTTAATTTTATAACAAAAAATTAATTAATTATTTCTTTATAACAAAAAAGATTATATGCTTCAACTCTGAAGGAATAGCAAAATATTAAGACAATAATGAATAATCGTTATTAAACCACAAAAAAACTTACGTTTGAAGTTTTTATTTTCAAATATATTTCAAATATATTTGTAATTTTTTTGTTTTTAATATATTTTTATAACAAGAATTTATAACAAATTTGTAGATCTCTCTTGTTTGAACAACTTTTGTCTTTTCATTTTTTTCGTCTTTCATGTTGTTTTTTCATAAGTCTAAATTTTTGTATTTTTCATCTTGTTTTTTACGATTGAAAGAAAATCTACTTGTTTTATCTAAAAATTATCAATAACAAATCTTTAGATCCTTTTTGGGTGAACAACTTTTGTTTATTAATTTTTTTCGTACCTTGTGCCGTTTTCCAAAATATTTAATTTGTTTATTTTTATTGTTATTGTTTACGATATAAAAAACTACGGGTCCTATCAAAAAATTATTGACGACTTTGTAGCTCTTTTTCGGATGAGCAAACTTTTATCAATTCATTTTTTTCATAGCTTGTGTCGTTTGTCCAAAAATTACATTTTTAAATTTTAATGTTGTTTTTAATTTTCTCATTTTTAATCAAAGGGATACATTTTTAACCAAAAGGTTACATTTTCAACCAAGAAGGATAATTTTCTACCAAAAAAGATTAATTTCTGATAAAATTTTAAAAATTATCAAACAAATATATCAAATAACAATATTAATTTTATACGAAAAAAGTTCAATTTTCAACAAAATAGAGCAATTTTCAACTAAATAATTGAAGTTTAAACTGATGGAGAAAAATTTTCAACCAAAAATATGGAATAATTAAATTTTGAGATAAAAAAAATTGATTTTCACGGAAAAAAAATAATTTTTTAAATAGTTAAATTTGAAAAAAGAGGATTTTCAACGAAAATGATGATTTTTAACGAAATACTTGAAATTACAAAAATGATTTTCAAACAGATAGTCTTATTTTGAAAAAAATTAAACTGTAACCAAAAATAGTTGACTTTTCAACAAGAAAATGAATTTTCAAAAAAATAGTTAAATTTTAACTGAGAAATTGCAGTTTTAATCAAGAGAGACAACATTTCCACCAACAGGATTAGTTTTCTACCAATAAAGACCAATTTATGAATTTGAGCAAAAAAAATTGGAAAAGTTACATTGGTAGGTTAAAAAATTAATTTCTAATGAAAAGAAGAATTTGCAGAAAAATATTTAATTTTACAATCAAAGAGATCAACCCTCGAACAAATAAATTTTTAACAAAGTGGTTCAAATTTTACACAAGTAATTCAATTTTGAATTTAAAAAATATCAATTTTTAGCCAAAAATGAAATAGTTACGTTTTTAGTTTAAAAAATTATTTTTTCATCAAAAAAGGCATTCTTAACCAAAATGATGAATTTTCTACCAAAAAATATGAATTCTCAATGAATAATGTAATAGTAGATATTTTTAATAAAAAGTATGACTTTTTATTAAAAATTGTTGAATTTTCAACCAAATAATAAAATTCTTCACTACAATTACAGTCGTCAGGATGAAGCAACTGTAATAAAAAAATTAAAAATACAAGGCAAATAAATTAATAACTAAAATAATTACTAGTAGTGTTTTGCATTTAACTGTATTTTTTTGGGTAAAATTTTGTGCTTTTTTTGCATCATTTTCTAGTAAAAAAATTCAATATTGAAAAGTCTTCAATTGCTAAAGCTTCAAAATTGTAAAACCTTGAATTGTAAACTTAGAACGTTTAATTTTGAAAATTTACAATTACAAATTATGCAAGTTTTCAGTTTTACAATGAAAAATTATGTAATTTTAATTATTTACATTTGAAATTTCTTTAATTTGAAAGATTTAGAATCGAAATCTATTTTTCAAATTTAAGAATTTTTATTTATACATCCTTAGAATTGAATTAATAATTTGGAATCTTCAAAATACATATTTTTAGATTCTTAATTCACGTATTGAATCATCCATCTTGAGTTTGAGCGGCCGACCGCTCGACAAATCATGAAATTTTGGGTCTCAATGTTTAAAAGCATATAAAGAATTGAATTTTCAAGATTTTCGAAAAATCCTAGTTCCGGCGATAGCCATCCACCTATAGATTAACATCCAATTTTTTTCTTATTTCGGATAAGCCACGTTGACAGAATCATGGTCGCCGTTTACCTACCTTTTTCCATATGGTTGCCATTCGCTCAATAAAACTCACGATCAAGATCATATTTTTGCATATAAAAATTCAGAGTTACTACTAAAGATTGAATAAATATATAGTAAAAATTTAAAAGCTCCGTGTTTTTTAATTTCGCTATAGAAAATTTCGAAAACCCTTAAAAAAAGGCTGCACTGAGCAAAGAATTCCCCAGTGGTTCGGGTTTACACCCCAATAGTTGGGGTGGTTTCTCTTTTTTTCTTTTTCACACGAAGGATTGGTGCGCTCGCACCAACGAGTCGTGCGAGCACCCAACCATTGGCGTGCTCACCCAAAGCAGCAGCGGCCGAACTGGTGGGGTGCGCGCCCGAATGGTTGGGGAGCTTGCACCTATGATTCGGGAGATTCGAGTCGTCCACCGCGTTGGATGTTGCGCGTTCGACGTTTGCGCATGTTCGCTAATGGCCGCAGCTGATAAACATCAGGCTCTTCCCGAATGTCACGGTTTCTAGTTTATATCAGTTTTATTATTCATGTGCGAGATGTCAGTGGAATACAGTGTCAACTAGTTATCTGGGTTTTCTTTGGATAATCATTAACGAAGGTAAGAGAAATATAAAACCTTATTTTTTCTCCAGAATTATTTCTGTATATATACAGAAATAATTCTTTGTTAATGAACCTTCGTTAATGATTATCCAAAGAAAAACCAGATAACTAGATTACACTGTATTCCACTGACATCTCGCACATGAATAATAAAATTGTCAAAAACTAGAAACAGTGATATTCGGGAAGAGCCTGATGTTTATCAGCTGCGGCCATTAGTGAATATGCGCAAACGTCGAACGCGCAACATCCAACACGGTGGACGACTCGAGTCTCCCGAATCATAGGGGCAAGCTTCCCAACCATTGGGGCGCGCACCCCACCAGTTCGGCCGCTGCTGCTTCGGGTAAGCACCCCAATGGTTGGGGTGCTCGCACGACTCGTTGGTGCGAGCGCACCAATCCTTCGTGTGAAACCGAAAAAAAGAGAAACCACCCCAACTATTGGGGTGTAAACCCGAACCACTGGGAAATTCTTCGCTCAGTGTGTCACACGGGATGATCCCCTTAAACGGTATTCTACCGTTTGCGTCAAGTTTAGTATAAATAAATGCTATGGAGACTTAAATTTTATAATAAGTTCATGAACTTTTGAGAATAATTGGTTATTTTCAGAGTTATCAACATTATTTAAAAAAATCGAAATTTGACCTTTTTTTAATATATTTTTATAAATTGACATTTTGTCTTCTTATATGTTTCAGTAAATATTCAGAGCCTGACCCCAGTGAAACTCTCGGCGCCCGATGGTTAATATTCATAATTTTTTTAAGCACATCAGCAATGGCAATGAATATACCATCAAATTTTAAAACGGTGAGAAAACATAGATCATTGCTTTTTGACATTAGATTTAAAAAGGGATGGGCTGAATTTCATAAAAGGAAACTTAATTATTGTAGTACTTAATTTAATGGAAAATTCAAATCGAATTGTTAATTCTTCAGCCCACAATAAAATTCGATGCCTCGGGAACTTTTTTTTATACTTCTCTCCGGTCTTTGATTTCGAAGTTTCAATGTATGATAATGTAAAGAAAAAATACAAAATTTGTATGTCATCATAATTAAAGTTTGAACAATATTCATTTCTCATTATTTTCTCCTTCCCTAGAAAACAGTTTCATTTCGAACCATATTGCTGAATTTTCAATAAAAAAAAAGATTTATTCTCAACGAAAAATGTAATAGGGTAAGTGTGGGTATTACAGCGGGAAAAAAATCAAGACGACTTTTGAAGATGAAAAACAAGTGTTTGAATGGGAAATTCGTTACGCATTAATTCGTGAAGCAATATTTGGTATTTAATCAATAGAATTCAGTCGTTAGAACGTGAAAAGAAATTAGATTTACGAGAAAAATGCGAATCTAAAAAAAATGTTCCATGTAGATATTACCGCGGGCTGCATGAATTACCGCGCGCCAACTACCGTGGTAACCCAATTACTGCGCTGGTAATACAGCTATTTTATTTCAAATGAAGTTACCAATAATTTAGGAGACTTAAAGCTTGTAATTATGTTTTATATTTTTCATAACATGGATTAAAAATCACTGAGATGAAAGACACACTGAGACACTGACAGGCATTATCGCACGGGCGACTAAGTAAGGTTAGTTTTGAGGTTATGATATAGCGCCTGTTGACGCCTGAGAAGCCGCGGTAAAACATGCAACAAGGAAAGTCGTGTGCCAAATACGAAGTAATAGCTGGTAATAGGAGATTCAAATTGCAACAAATTAGTTAAAAACATAGTAACTGCAGTCGATTTATTGAGGATAATTAAAAATATGTCACATAATAATGTTCTGAATTGTTTCAAAGCATTATATACATTCAAAACATTATAAATAATTATTTATCTTTGACACCGCAGTAATAGGAGCATCCACGGTAATACCCACACTTACCCTAGTTGATTCTGAAAAATGTATTGTATAAAATAACCTTGAAAGAATATCTGTGCATTTTTTTCAGATTTTTCCTAACGCCACCATTTTTCTGGGAACAGATAAAAGTGGACGGTTGAAAAGGGGAACCGAAAAACCCGGTTTTTTTGGGATGTTTTGCCCTCTAACTATTGACAACATTTTTTTAGGATAAAAGTGCTTACCATTAAGCCTTACCATGTTTTAAGTTCTCAATTATATCCCTAACCTCACTGACACGGACTATCTCAATTGGGTTTCCTAACGCATCGGGTTCTATATCGTAGTTGTGGTGTGCTGTAGCTTCATCTCCCAATAATTATTTGAAAGAATCTATCTAAAGTATCATATAGCATTTCACCTTTGCTATTTCTCATGCTAACAAACTCTGTACTTTTATTTCCTTTCTTCTTTTTTTGAACAGTTTTTTGCTTCCTCTGAAATCGTTTTGCATTTTCTTCTCTTCTTCCGTTCTGATTTTATATTTACTTTCCTTGAATAGTAGTGTAACTTTCCTCTTTTTGTGTCTGTAACCATTTTCTAGTCTATTTCTCTTCTTATCGCTAAGGCCTTTCTTTTCTTGTCGGGCTGCCTGAATTTCATCATTCCACCATGCATCACCAGATATTCCTCCTACAACCCCAGCACCACACACTTCAAACCCAAAATATGAATTGCTAAGAAAAAAGTTACTTCTCAACTATAATTAATTTATTTTCTACCAAAATAGTTGATTTTTAAACAAAATACATGAATTTTCAGCAAAAAAAAGATTTTAATTTGAAAATAATCACAGTTGAATTCAACAAAAAAGAGGAAGAAAAAAAATAACGAGAACTGAATATTGTTCATACTTTATTATTGTTACATACAAATTTCGTATTTATTTGCTTTATCGTAACATTAAACTGACAAATATTTGTTGAGCAAAATGTAATTTGAATTTTTATTAATTTCCTTCAATCCCTTTTCATATTTAATTGCAATAAACAATAATTTATCATTTCTGAACGCCTTAAAATTAAATATATTCATTCCGACTGTTGATGTAGAGTAGAACAGGGCGAGGCAGCCAGGACGCCACATTTTGGAGTGCAGAGCACTTGTTCGAAATTATATCAAATTGTGTATGGCGTCGTTAGAAAGCTTGATTCTTTGGCTACAAAATTGCCTCCTGACATTTTGACGTAGCCTGCCCATTACAGTTTCTACAACCGTTTTCCAGAGACGCTATGTTTTTGCTCAACTGTAAACGTGGGGCGAGGCAGCCAACCATATAATTCGATTATATGGTTTATATATAAATATGGGGCATAATTTCTGAAGTGTACCCACCTCAAAAATGAAAGTTGTCCGATCGGGCTAAAAATTGGCCTAATTGTAGTCCTATGAGATAGTACTCCTCACACCAAAAATTAATTTATTTTGATGATTATTTATCAAAGTGGAGGGGGTACCATTTATAGGGTTTTCAAGCAAAGCCTTACTTTCAAACGTTTGTAACTTTTGTCCTGTTGCCTGAAACAAAATTTCACGTTCAATATTTTCGATAGATTTTTTCACAAACTTTCTGGTTGTGATAACGATTTTCAAAAAAGTCAAAATTTCACCCGAATTTTTGAAAATCAAAAATAAATTTGACTTTTTTTCAAATTGCGGCACTTTTTTTTTTCTTCAAAATAGTTTTAAAAGAAAGCTGAGATTTTTTCCTATGAGACCACCAATTTTCAGAGTGGCAAATTAATTCGTCTTTGAGTAATAGAACGATACGTAAACAAGATGCCGTGATAGGGTGAGTGGCGCGTGATTTCCCCTAGTGCGCTCACGCCGAGGATCTTTGTGCAACGCTTCAGTGCCAGTTTTTTAACTTAAGTAATATTATATGCTACTAGAATAACTGCTCTTTGCATTGCCAGGATGAATTAACAAGGCCTGTATTACGGGCAGTGTAAAATTGATTGGGAATATGCTTTATAAATTATAAGTGAGAATATACATCTTTTGAATTTACTCGAGCATTTTTCACTTTCTACTTCTGCCACTAGATGGCTGTCATCCAGTAGATGGTTGTGATTCTCACAAGAGAAGATAATTTTCAACAGTATAAGATACTTGAATTTAATATTCGTATTTTACTCGCAGATTTTATCTGAAATTGAGTTTATCAAAGCAGGTTTGTACTTAAATTTATTTTATTCTTTTTTTCCCCATTCTTATTCTCCATTATCTATTATTCCTAAAATTGTATTTCTGGAAATATCGTCTTTGGTTATTCTTATCTAAGATTCTCTTCGAATTTGAAAAAAATACTTTTTGCACGATGCCCTCTGAAAAAGTGATTAAAATTTGGAAGAGTAGATGTATTAATCCTTTTCAAAAAGTGCGGCATAAATCAACTAAGCTTAAACTCCGTTGTGTTTCCCAGGACTTGCGTTCGAAATTCCCTACATTACCAGAAGGAGCTCCAATTTGCAGTTCATGTAGATAACAGCTCATCAACTCAGCGGGAATATCATCCTTGAACTCTGGAAATGTTGCAGAGCCTTCTGGTAGAGATCAGGTAGATACTGAGGACCATGGAATGATTTCTGACGATGATGAAGATCAGCTCTATGACATCGAAGAAGATTTAGATGTCTTAAACACCAAGTTGCAGTGTGAAAACAAATATCATGAAGCTGGTGTTGAAGTACTTGGTCAAATCATCGAAAAATTCAATGCCTCTAAAGATCTTGAAGAACAATTTCAACTTCTTTCGCTTGCCCCAAAATCTTGGGGACGAAGAAAATTGATGCAGGTGTTCAATACATCAGAGCGAAAAGCAAGGAACGTCAAAAAATTAGTTGCGGAGCATGGAATTCTGACGCTTCCGAATCCAAAAAGAGGAAGAGCATTGACACCTGAAACTGAAACTATAGTAAAAACCTTTTATGAACGCGATGACATAAGTCGAATGATGCCAGGGATGAAAGACTTTATGTCGATCAAGAATGATGATGGAACTCGTTCACATGTTCAGAAAAGGTTACTACTGTGTAACCTCAACGAGTTATATGTTCAATTCACGTCAGAACACGTAGGCCTGAAGATCAGCATTTCGAAATTCACAAAACTCAGACTTCGTCATTGCGTTCTAGCAGGAAGTAGTGGCACACATAATGTGTGCGTTTTCGTGCATCATGAGAATGTCAAGTTGATGTTGAATGAAATAAATATTCAACATTTAACAAAGGATACTGACATGGTGCTCACAAATTATCACGACTGCCTGGATGCTATTGTATGTCCTGACTCTTCAAGTTCCTGTCATTTAGGAAAGTGTGAAAACTGTCCAGGTACTGCAAACTTGAAAGATAACATCACAAAAGCTTTTGATGAACATTGTATTAATGAAGTGGGGTTTGAAATTTGGCTACAGACCGACAGATGTACTCTAAAGACACTGGTAATGGATACTGATGAATTCGTAGATGATTTCTGTGAAAGGCTGTTGAAATTAAAAACTCATCACTTCATTTCAAAGGAGCAATCATCTTTTTTTCAATAACCTGAAGGAAAATTTATTGCCCGGGGAGTTTTTGATTTGCTTCGATTTCGCTGAGAATTACGCCTTCATAATTCAGAATGCAGCGAAATCATTCCACTGGAATAACGACCAAGCTACAATATTCACTGTCGTGATTTATTATAAAACAGATGGAGAGCTCAAGCACGTAAGTATGGCAATCATATCTGATAACTTAGCTCATGACACGGTGGCTGTTCACGAGTATCAGAAGATAATAGTAGATTACTTGAAAACTAATTTCAGGCCAAAGAAAATCTATACTATTTCACTGATGGTGCAGGGCAACATTTTAAAAATAAGAGTAGCTTTATTAATCTCCAAGCCCATGAAGAAGATTTTGGTATCCAAGCTGAATGGCACTTCCATGGTACATCTCACGGTAAGGGTACATGTGATGGTATTGGAGCGAATATAAAGAGACAAGCAGCACGATCAAGCTTACAATGTTCTCCGAAACATCACATACTCACTCCCCATGCTTTGTTTCAGTGGGCAAAGAGTAACTGTAAGGAAACCGAAATTTTTTTCAGCAGCGAAGAAAATCATGCCTTAGCCACCGAGTTACTGAAAGCCAGGTTTGACAAAGCTGTCACGATACCAGGTACATTACAGTACCACGCTTTCATTCCCACTCAAGATGGAAAACTTCAACTCAAGAAGTTTTCTTCCTCTGAGAAATACGACGTCTTCTCGAATGGCAAAAGACAGAAACCGCAAAAGAGGCCTGCAAAGAAAACAACTGTTGAAACTATCGCCAAAAAATCGAACAGGAAGACATATAATATTACCATATAATATTACTTAACTTTAAAAAGTGGCTCCTAAGCGTTGCACAAAGATCCTCGGCTTGAGCGCACTAGGGGAAATAGCGCGATACGCCTTATTACGGCATCTTGTTTACGTATCGTTCTATTACTCAAAGGCGAATAAATTTGTCACTCTGAAAATTGGAGGTCTCATAGGAAAAAATCTCAGCTTTCTTTTAAAACTATTTTGAAGAAAAAAAAAGTGCCGCAATTTGAAAAAAAGTCAAATTTATTTTTGATTTTCAAAAATTCGGGTCAAATTTTGACTTTTTTTGAAAATAGTTATCACCACCAGAAATTTTGTGAAAAAATCTATCGAAAATATTCGAGGTGAAATTTTGTTTCAGGCAACAGGACAAAAGTTACAAACGTTTGAAAGTAAGGCTTTGCTTGAAAACCCCGTAAATTGTACCCCCTCCACTTTGATAAATAATCATCAAAATAAATTAATTTTTGGGGTGAGGAGTACTATCTAATAGGACTACAATTAGGCCAATTTTTAGCCCGATCGGACAACTTTCATTTTTGAGGTGGGTACACTTCAGAAATTATGCCCCATATATATGATTATATGGGTATATGATTTTGAATATCGAAAAGCTAACCATTCCATCGTATTAAGCACAAAATTCTACGGCAGAAAATACTCAACTTTTTTTACACAACCTATACACGAAGGATAAACAAACGCAAATCACGAGAATGATCCTTCTGCTAGTAGTTTTTCACAAATGACGCTGATTTTTGTAAATTGCGACAGTCACGACACTCAACTTTCGGCAAGGCGCGCGATTTCAATTAACGCTGTGGGAATAAGAAGAAATTGGCTGCCTCGCCCCACTGGCTGCCTCGCCCCGCTGGCTGCCTCGCCCTACTGGTTGCCTCGCCCCACTGGCTGCCTCGCCCCACTGGCTACTTAATGCAGAAATCGTTTTTTCTCAATCGACCTATTGCTAGCTGGGCGATGTGAATAACATTTTTGAAAAGTAAAACGTTATATAAAATAAGTTTCTGGAGCCATGAATCTTACACATAGAGAAGAAGAATATGTGTAATTTGAGTTTTTAAGGCATAGAAAACTGAATAAATATGTGCCCGTGCCATCCCGAGAATATATTGTGTTATCAGCATCCAATGATGACATTTTTGCAATATTGGATGATAGTGGGACTCTTCGTGGTATTTACAGGAAAGTTAGATTGTCCAGTAGGCAAAAGTCCAGCAATTTTCTCAACTAGTTTTATTAAAACTTCTGCAAATTACGATTCACTACAGTTTGAACGGAACCCCAAGGTCGAACGTAATCCTAGTTCTTCTTCTTCTGCTAGACAGTCTGAGTCTTCTGCGGGGAGGCCTTATCCTCAAGAAATACTTGGATATACACTTGCAAAACTTGGATATATTCGGCTTATTCCCCAGAAAAATCCGAACCGGCGATTCGAATTTCGAAGATATGTTATTCCTGCCGGTTTACCAATTAAATTGCGAGGAGAAAGGGAATCATTTATGCCCGTGCCAACCCGGGAATATATTGTTTTATCAACATCCGAAGGTCTCGTTTTTGCAATACTGGAGTATACTGGAATTCTTCTTGGAATATATGAGGGTGATCGACATCATTGGAGAACAAAAATAAACATGATGAGCGGTGAAGTTTACTATATGACCGATACTGAAATAAGGGAATGTCCTGTAGGCAGTCGTCACCCAATCTTCCCACGTTGCTTCAAAGAAGTTACTTCCAATGAAGATAGTCTACAGCATGTGTATCATTAATTCAATAGAAAAAAAAATAAACTAAGATATAATATTCTTTGTAATCCGTAGTCGGATTAAAATTGAATAACAATATTTGAATGCAAATGTATTATGGTTATCAAAGCTTCTTTTGTTTCATCTTTTCCTATTCCCCACAAGGCCATTCAATTTTTGTTCTTACCAAATATTCAAAATGCAGAGAGTTACATGATTTTGAGTTTTCAGACGCGAGTTTTTTGCAAACATCATATTGCCCCAGCTGCTAACAGAATTTTCATTATTTTTTTATCTACAGTTTATAATTTATAGGGATATTAATTTTTCAGTGCAGTCACGCAGCGTCATTATCTACATCAACGACAGACACATAGGGGCGAAATCAAATAAGATAGTTTATGATAAATTCTAGGACGCAATTCTCAATTGATCTTAGAATCTGTTTTAAACAGAAAAATTTGTGATTGAATTTACAGCTGATATGTGGAAGCGATTTTTTAATTTTTATCCGAAATTCTCAACTTGAAAAATTCTCTGATACAAAAGTTACGATTCTCTGCAGTCAGTGTACCATTAATTCAAATAAAAAGTAAGAAAAATGAGAACAATACTTTTGCTAATCCGAAGTCAGGTAAAAATGTATGTACACCAAACTCTCAGTTTCAGTCCAGTTTCGGGGGTTGCCGGCAAATAGCCTTGGCCACAGATCGGGGGGATCTAAACGTAAGCCGTCAGGGCCACCTAACCTCTTCCAATTGGAATCTAATATTGCATAATGTACTTGATTGAGGATTCGTGCACACAGACCCTTCCCAGGAAAAAGTCGAAACCATTTTTGCCCTGCCCCCTGGGAAACTGCGTGGACCAGCAGTTCTAGGAAGGCCGAGACCGTGGGACAGAATCCGAGAGTTAGGTCTGATAATTACATTGCAAAGGCAGTGTAGTATGGTTCTGAGGCTGCTCGCTTTCTGTCTTAGAAAAACATGGAAAACTAGCTGTGAATTCAATCTCGAGTGTTTCCACTTTGTTTGTTTTTATAATTATACGGCGCTCATTTCACGAGCACTTTACTTTCTGTTAGCAAATGTATTCGCTTCCTCATGGAGGAAGCGTTAGTTATTTTTCTATGATAAACGAACCAAAATCTTCATTTTGCTGAATTTAGAAATAGAAATTCACAAACAGTACAAAATTACAAAATTTTACAAAAAATTTGTAAATACAAAGACAAATCAGACAGATCAAATTTTGCATTTGGAATGATAATTTTTTGAGCTAGGAAAGGGAAGGGAAAAGTTCTGTCGCACCCTATTCCTTTCCCACATTTATGATAGCTTTACAAAAATTGTCAGAATTGCTCTATTTGAACATTCATGATTAAACAGTCTTTTCTATTCACGCGTCAACTTTGAATTATGTCGATGAGAAGAAATTTCCTGTTTGAAACAGATGATTCAAATATTATAAATGAGCATTATTATTTATTACTATACCAGGTCGTTCAAGACGTCATCTACGAGAACTTTTCAAACATTTAAATTGCGCTAACAGCCAAAAAAACTCCAAATGGTGAATCGATGCTCCGGCTACCCCGGGTCGTGCACCAGGTTGTTCAAGGCTTCATCTACGAGAACTTTCTTGAAATTTGAATTGCGCCAACAACTGAAATAACAGCCAATGATCAGTCTACGATCCGGGTGCAAAGGGTCGCGCACCAGGCAGCTTAGCTCATATTCTACGAGAACATTTTTAAAATTTGAATCATGCCAACAGCCAAAATAACTACCAATGGTCAGTCAATGATCCAGGTGCACTAGGTGCACCTGGTGCGCGATTCGGTTCACCTGGATCGTCGACTGACCATTGCTAACAATTTAAATTTTGAAAAAGCTCCCGTAGAATACGTGCTAAATTACCTGGTGCGCGATCCGGTACTACTGGATCGGCGGCTCATTATTGGTAGTTATTGTGGATGTTGGCGCAATTTAAATTTTAAAAAAGCTCTTGTACATGACGTCTTGAACGACCTGGTGCACGTTCGGGTGCACCCGGGTAGTAGGGTGGCTCAAAAATATACATTTTGGAATTTTCGAAGGACGTCGACGCCAAATCGTTCTCTCGTAAGAAAAAATGAATACAATACAATTCAAAATTTCACGTAAACGATTTAAATTTTGAAAATTTTAATAAATTACTGGGATCCATGGAACTTAGCACAAGGGCAGTTTTCGGAGCACAGAAAAGGAATTTGAAGTTCACATTAAAAAATTGAAAAATTGGATTGAAAATTTGAAAATGTAGTTACATTGTTAGGTTTCCGTTAAAGTCAGTAGGAGGGGGGTTCTGCTTTTGTGTCACAGCAAATGAATTTGGGGTCAAAATTAAAAAATTCAAGTAATTACCTTGGAAATTCTTGAATTGCATTACATGATTTGATTTTTATGATATTCAGTACAAGGGGCTCCGCGGCACAGAAAAGGAATTTGTGGTCGAAATAATAAAATTTGACTTAAAGTTGGTAAAATGTTATTAAATTGATAGACTTTCATGAAACTAGGAAAGGAGGGAATTTTTGAGTCTCATGATACAAATTTTGGTTCAAAATTCCAAAATTTGAGGTTAGAATTGAAAAAGTTGGAACAAATTTTGAGAAATTTACTGAATTGATGAATTTTCATCAAAATCTGTAACAGAACGTTCTTTTAGTTGCAAAATAGGAATTTGCGGCCCAAAATTCAGAAAAGTGACATTAATTTTAAATATGTTAATAATTGGGTATATTTCTGTGAAAGTCTATACGAGGGTATCTTTTTCGGGGTGAACATTCGTATTTTGAGACTCGGAAAACGCCTTTGTTTTAGAATTCATGAAAATCTTTCACGGAAATCTACTAATTCAATAAGTTTCAAAATTGGAGTCCAATTTTTGGATTTTTTAATTCTGTCCCCAAATTCATGGTCTATACCCCTAATTACTACCTTACATTAGGGCGCAGACGTATGTGTTATGTAACTCTACTGCGCAGTCACAGGTGCTGTGAAACTCTGCTACGCAGACATATTTGCTACGTAATTCAATTGAGCATCCACAAGTTCCATGAAACTCTACTGCACATATATAAGTACCCTCTAGCTTCACTGCATATCCGTAATAAGTGACGTGTAACGCTACTGTGCATCTGTAAGTTCCATGGAACTCTACTGCGCTGATGTCAGTGTTGTGTAATTCTGCTGTGCACATACATTTACCCCTAGGATTACTGCGCATCCGTACGTAGTATGGAACTCTACTGCGCATATGCATAAGCCATGAAACTCAACTGTGCATGTCTACCTGCTCTTTAACTCTACTGTGCATCCATAAGTATCTCCTTTCTTTAATGCGCAGCAATAGATGCCGTGTAACAATACTGCGCATCTGTATGTCTCACGCCGAAAAACCAATATTCTGATTTCAAGAATTCCCCACAAATTTACAGAATATTTGCAACTTAAATAGGCTTGAGAACATATGTTCTTGTCTAGCTGTAAGAATTCCCCACTAAGTTTAAGAATAGTTGCATCCGAAATCTGTCGCAGTAATTGTATAATAAGTGACGAGCCCGAAGGAATACAACAAATTCTGAGGATAAATCGCATGTGCACATCTCGGAATCTATTTCTTTCTCTTCGCAGAGAACGGTGTGGCATGCAGATATTTAACCTCAATGTGCCATCAGACCTTTCTCACTCTTATATTTTCTGTAAATAGAAGGAGATGGATTTGCGCACGCTATTCATCCTCAGAATTAATTGCATTTCTTCGAGCTTGTCACTTATTACGAATTCGAAAAACTGATCGAAAAGCACGTCGCACGAAATATTGACAGTAATTTCTTATCAGAGCAAGGTGCATTTCCCTTTGCGGGTTTTTTTCATTCCCCACTCATATTCTCATTTCAAGAATATTTTCTCCCGTTGGCTAGAAGATACGCACACGGACTGGACTTACCTAAAACGTTCCGATTCCTATTATTTTCATCTATCTTTTATTTTTTCTAAGATTGAAGTTTGGAACAATTGAAACAATGCACCCTCTAAATCAATTTAGTTTGTTATCTCGGATAATTTATCAATCTGAAGTTAGCAAACTACACGAAACAGAAAGTGGTACTTAAATAGTATATTTCTGAGATCATATTAGAATGCCCAAAAAAGAATCCCAGATATTAATGAATTAATGCCTAGTTTTTACTGCGAAACCAGCCCGAAAGTTTAGTTTGAGAATTAGGACAATTTCTAGGAAATCAGGAAAATTACAAACAATTTTATCTTCCACCCTTCCATTTTTGAATATGGGCACTTACTAAATTTGTTTCCAAAATTCTTGAATATAACTTTTGTTGCTTAGTTGAGGCAATTCGTCTGAAGTATCTTTGTTAAGTTGTTTTATGATTTTTTCCACATTTTCAGGGACGGTGTTGTTGTCAGATATAACTAGAAAGAAAAAATGAATATTTACTCGATTTTGTTAGTACTTTTATAATAGTTTTTTTGACGATAAATTTTCTTTTGTAATATTTAAAACATTAAAATTTTCAACTTCATTAAAATAATTTAGAAATTAATTTAATATTTTTTTAAAACCATTGAGGAAATATCTATGCGGAAGCAAAATGTTAATCAAATGATCACCATAGATTTTTAATTTAAACGCGAAATTATTCATTTTTGTTGCTCGATTCTTTTATTTTTTGACACTCATTTGATTTTTAGTTTTGTTATCAAAATTATTTGAAATTTGCAAGAAAAAATAGATTTTCGAAATAACAAATTAAATCATGGAAACAAATTTTGGAAAAAAATTACACTAATGCTACTGAGATTAATAATTTAAGAATTAAAAATAATTATAATAAATCAATTGATTAAAAATAATCGATTAATAATGCTACCACAAAATTTCAAGAGATTATAGATTTTTTTTAAAGGAATTTCGAAGGATATTGAAGATTTCTAGATAATTTACGGGATTTCAAAAGAGAGTTTAAGAGATTTAAAAAGATTTCCAAAATTGTCAAAAAAATAATGTGGAAGATTTAGAGGCAATTCTTTTAATTTTGAAAGTTTTTTAAACAATGTCAGGAAAAATTCGAATCATTTTAAAAGATATTAGGTTTTTGAAAAATTTCAAAAATATTTAAAAATTTGAAAAGATTTCAAAAAATTGTAATTAATAATTTTAGATTTTATTTAGATTTATTTATTTTAGATTTTTGAGGATTTCGAAATAAAATTTTAAAGCTTTTTTGAAAAATTCAAAGCTGATAAAAAAAATTTCTTAATATTTTAGAGAAAACTTGAAATAATTTTTTATGTTGGAAAATTAATTTTCGTAGATTATGTAAAAAGATTTTTAAACTTTTCGAAAGGTTTCCTAAATTGTAAAAAATAATCTGAAAGGCTTTAAGGCAATTTAATTTTTTCAGTTTTGATTGTTTCATAAGAAATGTTAGGAATAATTCAAATAATTTTAAAAGATAAATGGAAGTTATGAAAAATTTTTTAAAATAATTAAAAATCTGGAAAGTTAAAAAAACTTAAATCAATATGTAGATTTTAAAAGGTTTCGAAAGAAAATTATGAAGCTTTTTAGGGATATTGAATGTTAATAAAAAAAATGCTTAAGATTCTTGAGAAAACTTTGAATGATTTTTTATGTTGGAAAATTAATTTTTATAGATTGTGTAAAAGGATTTTTAAACTTTTCGAAAGATTTCCTAAATTGTAAAAAATAATCTGGAAGGCTTTAAGACAATTAAATTTTTTTTTCAATTTTGATTGTTTTATAACAAATGTTCGGAAAAAGTAATTGAAAAAATTTGAATCAATAATGTAGATTTTTGAAGATTTCGAAATAAAATTGTGAAGCTTTTTTGAAATATTGAAAGTTTATAAAAAAAATTTCTTAATATTCTTGGAAAAACTCTGAATGATTTTTTAAGTTGGAAAATCAATTTTAATAGATTATGTAAAAGGATTTTTGAACTTTTCGAAAGATTTTCTAAATTTTAAAAAGTAATCTGAAGGGTTTTAAGGCAATTTCATTTTTTCAATTTTGATTGTTCCATAAAAAAATGTTAGGAATAATTCAAGTCGTTTTAAAAAATATCTGGAAGTTTTGAAAAATTTGTTTAAATAATGAAATATTTGAAAAGTTAACAAAAATTTGATCAATATGTAGATTTTCAAAGGTTCCGAAAGAAAATTATGAAGCTTTTTAGGGATATTATTTGTTAATAAAAAAAATGTTCTTAAAATTCTAGACGGATTGGAAGCAATTTTTTAAATTTTGATCTTTTAAAAAAAATGTGAGGAACAATGCGATCATTTTGAAAGATGTTTACAAGTTTCGAAAAAGAATTTAAAAAAATTTAATATTTGAAATTGAACACAAAAATTGAACCACTATGTATATTTTTGAAAAATCGAAATAAAATGTAGAAGCTTTTCAAGCATATTAAAAGTTAGAAAAAAAATTACCTTAAATTCTTGGGTAAACTTTGAATGATTTTTTATGTTGGGAAATTAATTTTTGTAGGTTATGTAGAAGGATTTAAAAACATTTCGAAAAGATTTCCAAAATTGTAAAAAAAACAAATATAGAAGGATTTAAAGCAATTTTCTACATTTTGATTTTTTTTAAATGTTAGGAATAATTCGAATCACTTAAAAAGATATTTAGAAGTTTTGAAAATTTTGAGAAATAATTAAATATTTGAAAAGGTTTCAAAAAATTTAAATGAATATTTAGATTTTTGAAGATTTTGAAATAATATGTAGAAGCTTTTCAAGAATATTGAAAGTTGGAAAAAAAATTACCTAAAATTCTTGGGTAAACTTTAAATGATTTTTTATGTTGGGAAATTAATTTTTATAGGTTATGTAGAAGGATTTTAAAACATTTAGAAAAGATTTCCAAAATGGTAAAAAAACAAATTTTGAAGGATTTGAAGCAATATTCTACATTTTGATTTTTTTTTAAATGTTAGGAATAATTCGAATCATTTTAAAAGATATTTAGAAGTTTTGAAATTTTTTAAGAATAATTAAATATTTGAAAAGGTTTCAAAACATTTAAATCAATATGTATATTTTTGAAAAATTCGAAATAAAATGTAGAAGCTTTTCAAGGTTATTGAAAGTTAGAAAAAAAATTACCTAAAATTCTTTGGTAAACTTTGAATGATTTGTTATGTTGGAAAATTAATTTTTAGAAGTTATATAAAAGGATTTTAAAACATTTCGAAAAGATTTCCAAAAATGTAAAAAAACGAGTCTAGAAGGATTTAAAGCAATTTTCCACATTTTGATATATATTTTTTAAATTTTAGGAATAATTCGAATCATTTTAAAAGGTATTTAGAAGTTTTGAAAATTTTTTAGAAATAATTAAATATTTGAAAAGGTTTCAAAAAACTTAAATCAATATGTATATTTTTGACAATTTCGAAATAAAATGTAGAAACTTTTCAAGGATATTGAAAGTTAGAAAAAAAATTACCCAAAATTCTTGGGTAAACTTTGAATGATTTGTTATGTTGGAAAATTAATTTTTAGAGTCCATGTAAAAGGATTTTATAACATTTCAAAAAGACTTCCAAAATTGTAAAAAAACAAATCTAGAAGGATTTAAAGCAATTTTCTACATTTTGATATATTTTTTCAAATGCTAGGAATAATTCGAATCATTATAAAATATATTTAGAAGTTTTGAAATTTTTTAGAAATAAATAAATATCTGAGAAGGTTTCAAAAAATTTACATCGATATGTAAATTTTTGAAGATTTTGAAATACTATTTTTAAGCTGTTTAGGGATATTGAAAGTGAATAAAAAAATTTCTTAAGATTCTTGGGAAAACTTTTAATGATTTTTCATGTTGAAAAATTAATTTTCAAACATTATGTAAAAGGATTCTAAGCCATTTTGAAAGTTTTCCAAAAATGTAAAAAATAATCTGGAATGTTTTAAGGCAATTTTGTAAACTTTGATAGTTTTAAAAAAGATGTTAGGAATAATTCAAATCATTTTAAAAGATGTTTGGAAGTTTACAATTTTTTTTTCAAATAATTGAATATTTGAGGAGGTTTCAAGAAACTTAAACCAATATGTAGATATTTGAAGCTTTTTAAGGACATTGAAAATTAATAAAAAATTTTTTTTAACATTCTTGGGAAAATTTTAAATAATTTTTCTATGTTAAAAAATTCATTTCTAAAGATTATGTAAAATATTTTGCAACATTTTGAAAGATGCTCAAAATTGTAGCAAATAATCTGGAGAGCTTGAAGGCAATTTATTTAATTTTAAAGGATTTTTCAAAATCTTTGTTCTAAAATTGTGTAAAATCCTGTAAAATCCAAAAACTTTCCTACAAATTTTCTAGATATTTTTTCGACATATTTGAATTTTCTCAAGAACAGTAAGAACATTACATTTATATAATCTCAAAAGCAAATAAACTTAAAAAATGAGTAGTTATTTCTAATTTTTATTTTTCATTCAAACTATAATTTGATTGACTTTTTTTCTTTATTGGCTAAAAAATATTCATTGGTTGAATCCACCTTAACATTTTTCTTTTATAACGAACAAAAGTTACCTTATATAACTGATCAAATTACCGTAAATTACAGAAAATTTTCATAAATTTCTGGACATTTATGGAAAATTTTACAAATTAATGTGGGGTAATTTATATTGAGTTACCATATTTACCTGTAAAATTACCATAAATGACCGAAATTTTTCATAAATTTCCGCAAATTTTTTAAAATGAATATTGGGTAATGTATGAAATTACCATATTTACCAGTAAAATTACCATAAATTACCAAGAAATTTCATAAATTTCCGGAAGTTACTGGAAATTGTTAAAAATTAATGCTGGGTAATTATATTTCATATAAATTTTCCTTATATAATTTATTTTTTATGTAATTATATCATATATAATATAACAATTTTCATAAATTTCCGGACATTACGTGGAATTCTTAAAAATAAATATTGGGTAATTTATGGTAAATGACCATATTTACCAGTAATTTACCAGTGATTATCAGTAAAATTACCATAAATTACCTAAGAATATAATAAATTTTGGGAAATTGTTAAAAATTAATGTTGGGTAATTATATTTTATATAGTTTTTTTATATAATTATATTATATATAATATCATAATTTTCATGAATTTCCGGAAATTATGTGAAATTTTTAAACATTAATTTTGGATAATTTATGGTAAGTTACCACATCTACCATTAAAAATACCATAAATTGCCACAAAATTTCATGAATTTCAGGAAATTTTTAAAAATTAATGTTGGGTTATTTATGGTATGTTACCATATTTACCGGTGAAATAACCATAAATGACCAAAAATTTTCATAAATTTCTGAAAATTAAAAAAAAAATGAATTTCGGGTAATTTGTGGTAAGTTACCACATTTACCTGTAAAATTACCATAAATTATCGGAAATGTCCATAAATGGAGAATTCATCCTTCTTGGATGAAAATGTAACTATTTAAAGATTCAATAATTTTGTTAAAAATTCATTCTTTTTGGTTAAAAATTCAACTGTTTTGTTGAAAATTCAAGTATCTGCGAAGAAAATTTACTTCTTATTAAAACTAATATTTAAATGTTGAAAACTCAAATTAAAATCTTTTTTGGATGAAAATTCAATCTTTTTCAAATTTGTCTTTTTAATTTAAAAATTTATCTGTTTTAGTAGAATTCATCTTTCTTGGATAAAAATGCAACATTTTGTTTGAAAATTAATCTGGTTTGCTTGAGGATTCAACTATTTCATTTTAAAATTTTGGTTAAACGACTTTCTTCAGAAATCACTTTTTCGTTGAAGATTCATTATTTTTTGTTTAAAATTCATCTCTTTGGTTGAAAGTTGAACTATTTTGTTGAAAATTGATATTTTTTAACTGAAAATTCAACCGCGTGGGTACAAGCTGAACTACTTTGTTGATATATTTTTTTCAAGAAATTTTTTTTTCAAATCTCTTTGGTTGAAAATTGACCTACTTTTTTTGAAAATTATTTTTTTGCTGAAAAGTCATATCTTCTGATTGAAAATTCAATTTTTACATAGAAAACTCGTCTTTTGCCTTGAAAATTCGTCTTTGTGGTTTTAAAATTCATTTTTTAAACGAAATTTCATATTTTTTAATTCGCAAAAACTTCCTCCTGAAGATTATCTTTTTAGTTATAAATTTCATTATTTGGTTGAAAATTTAACAATTTTCTTTAAAAGGCATAATTTTCTTTTGCAAATTCAACTGTTTTGTTAAAAATTCTTCTCTTTGGGTTGACAATTCAATTGTTTTCAAATAATATTAACCTTTTGTTTAAAATTCATATTTTTTTGCTGATAAGTCAACTGAAATCTTTTTTTGGACAAAAAATATTTTTTTTTTTCTGAAAGTTTGTCTTTTTGATTCAAAAGTACACCTTTTTTATTAGAAATATTGCATCTTTCTTGGACAAAAATGCAACTGTTTTGTTGAAAATTCAACTATTTCCTAGTAAAATATACTTTTTCTTTAAAATTTATAATTTTCTGTAGAAAAGTCTATAGAAATCCTTTTGGATAAAAATTCAACTTTTTTTTTTAATTTGTCTTTTTGATTTAAAAATTCACCTGTTTTAATAGAATTTTCATTTTTCTTGGAAAATTGGTTGGTTGAAAATTTAACAATCAGTTCAACTTAAAAAAAATTTGCCCTTTTTTGATAAAAATAAATCTGTTTTAGTACAAATTTCATCTTTCTTGGATAAGAATTTAACTATTTGGTATAGAATTCAACTATTTTTATCAAAAATTCAACCTTTTGTTTGAAAAATTCTTTTTTTGGATGAAAATTTCAATTTTGTTCGTAGAAACGTGTTTTTTGTTAAAAAATTCATATTTTTATCATAAAAAGTCAACTGGAATCTTTTTTGGATGGAAATGCAACTATTTTTAAAAATTTGTTTTCTTTTAAAATTAAAACTCATCTGTTTGAAGAGAAATTTCATCTTTTTTGGATAAAAATGCAACTATTGGGTAGAGAATTCAACAATTTTTTTAATCTTTATTTAATATTTTAATGAATTGATTTTTGAATCCTTTTTGTGTAAAAATTCAACTTTTTGGATTGAAAATTCAATTTTTTTCGTAGAAACTTATTTCTTGGTTAAAAATTTATATTTTGATCGTGAATTTTTTTAAAGAGTTTTACTTTTTTTAAAGACTTTTAGTTTAAAATTCATCGCTTTCTATTCTATAGCATCTTCAAATTCAGTTTTAAAATTTTTTAATTTTTGTGGACAAAAACCCGGGGGAACTGAACCTGATTTACCATAGGACGGAGTATCACATGCCCTTAAGGGGGAGACACAATGGAGTGTGCGTTAAAATACGTGTAAAGGAGAAGTGGTAAAAAGTGGAACTTACGGAGCTTGCAGTTAGCGAGAGTGTAGTGTATTTATCTATTTTGTATGCTTAAAACTAAATAATATATCTTCTAATTAAGGTTACTTCACAGCTCCTACCCTTCTCTATTGTCTTTTCTTCGAAGTCTTCTGCAAACCCGCAGAGGACGGGATTCGGTTTTTTGTTTAAGCTTTGAATCACATGATTTTCAAATTCCGCTCCTGTCTTACCAGCTGCCCACTCTGCTACTCTCTCAGTCCTTTTGCTGTTTGAAATCTCGTTCACGTCTTTGCAAAAGTCCATATATGCTTAATTTCCTCAATCTATTCGTTGTAAATTCTGCAAGTAGCATCTTGGTATCCCTTATTCCCAGCTTTCCTTACATCCACATCTTAGTCTTGCCCATTTCTCTTTCATCCACCTCTGTACCTTTCCATCCTCCTAGTATTCTTCTAGGCCTACGTTCTTTCTTGCTTTTTTGTAGTCGCTGCAATAAGAAGATATGTCGAATCGAATCCACTCACTCTGTATTTTTTGCTCGATTTTATTTTCCATCAACGTTGCCAAGTTCTTTTGGACCCTTCCCAGATTTCCTCCATTC
Organism: Andricus quercusramuli; assembly: GCA_932178445.1. Classification (NCBI taxonomy): domain Eukaryota; kingdom Metazoa; phylum Arthropoda; class Insecta; order Hymenoptera; family Cynipidae; genus Andricus; species Andricus quercusramuli. The sequence goes on from CAKNXH010061513.1 coordinate 59,291, forward strand.
CACTTTAGCTTCACACTTGCTCCATCCCTTACTTCATTGAATGCTTTCTTGAGGGCCTTTCCCCAAGTAGAAGGATTCTCATTGAGTAAGCCTCTCATATCTCAGAGACAGATTTTCGGCCACCTGCTATCGTCCATCTGCAAAATCTCTAAAAGATATATACCCGCTCTCATTTTGGTTTCCGATTCAAGGCTTTGTCTTCCAGATTCCATTCTCCACAAATATCCAGGAGTAGTTCTACTTAAGCCTATAGCCATCTTTATATATTTTCCTTGTAGTCTTTCTATTTCTTTACTTTTGACCCAACCCCAAATCTCCACTCCATATAGACATCCAGCTTTCACTAGAGTCTCCACCAGGTAAAGTCTTTTTCCCAGTTTGTCTAGGCCAGTTCGCTTCATAACCCCCCACGCTGCGTTCGCTGCTCTTCGGGCTTTACCTACCAATTTCAATATATGTTTTTTGCGACTGCCCTCTTTAGAAAACCAAAAACCAAGGTATTTGAAGCGATCAACAATTTACACTTCTTTTCATTAATTTTTCAAACTTCATCAGTTTTTCTTTTACCCCCTTTTTGAAATACCATCATCTTAGAATTTTTCGCGTTTACTTCCAATTTATTTTTGTCTACGTACTTTTCGGTAGATTTTAGTAAGTCTGTCAGTCCTTTTGGTGTGTCTGCTACAAGTGCTAAGTCGTCTGCAAATTTAATTCCAAAAATTTTGGCACCTCCTACGACCGTTCCTCCTACATTCCTTCTTTCCCATTCTATGTTCATGTCCTCGATGAAGATATTGAATAGGGTGGAGCTTAGGGGGCATCCCTGCGTTACTCCTCTAGCCGTCACGAAGCACTCCGTGATTCCATCCTCTGTTATTACTTCGTTCAAGGTCGTTCCATATGTCTCCTCAATCATCTTCATCATCCAGCCTTGGATGCCCAGTTTTCTTAATTTCTCTACCCACTGTGTCAAATGCCTCTTTTAGGTCAATGAAGGCGATGTATAATTTACCTTTTTCTCTTTTTAAATTCTCGTTTATTGACGCGTTGAGAACCGATACATGATCCCTAGCTGATCGTTTTCTTCTGAAGCCCGCTTGACATTCTTTGAAGAACTTCTTTTTGCCTAGCCAGTTCATCATCCTATCGTTCATGATTGAAGTCAGAATTTTTGTATCCTAAATTTAGCTAGAAAACCCCCCTGTAATTTTCAGTGTCGTCCCCTTCTCCATCTTTGTGTATTGGATAAATCCTCCCTTTCTCTCATCCGTTGCCTAATTTTCCTGTTTCCCACAAACTATTTATAGTCTTGTGGAATTCTACCCCCCATACTTGTAGAAGTTCTTGAAAGAATTCTATGGTGATTCCATCTTCTCCTGCGGCTTTCCCTTTCTTGAAACTCTTTAATACTTGTTTTAATTCTTCCGGGAAATTTTGGCATTAAGATCCGTCTCATCTTTCATCATTTTTCCTTCAGTATTTATAGTTTCTCTTCCCTCCGAATCTTGCGTCGCGTTGCTTTCCTGCTCTGCCGTTTGTTGTACATCTTTTCGCTGCTCTAATTCCTCACGCTCAACTTTTTTCGGTTATATCTCCCTCAGCCAATTTTCTGTCGTCTCCTGGCTGATGAATGTTTCATCGTCAGGTGGTTGGTTGTTGTGCGTTGTTTCTGTAAGCGCGTCAGCACCCCCTTCATTTAATCCGCTGTCATTTTGCTTTCTGTAATCAAAACAGTGGTATTCACACCCTTCATGAGTAGAGTTACTCTCTAGATCCTTCAGCTTTGATTTTAGGTCAGATATTTTGTCAGTGAGTTGCGATATTTCGTTTAGAAAACCAATTTCCCTTTCTCGCGCTCGTGATACTGCTGTGAATGCTGCTTCTTCATGTAATTCTCTCTCCTCGTCACTTGCCCTCGTATTTTTTAGCTGGTCAACTTCCTCAGTGATTTTATTTAATTTCGGTTCAATTTTATGTAGCCACAGATCTTGCAGCAGTGTTATCCACAAGTAATCCAAATACACTTTTGACGAAAAATTGTTTTTTACAAAGGCATTATAAAAATAAAGATGTATTGCATCGACGTAACAAGGAAAATTGTAACAGTTGAGGGTTCGACTTTTGTACTCTGGTGCAAACTAAAGGTATTTGGTACATAATACTAAAAAAAAATTCTCATTAAAAATCGTACCGTTAGCAAAAATTATATTAATCGATTACTGTCCTCGATTATCGAAAAAACTTTTATTTGCATTTTTGGATTGTAGACGTTGTGACAGGGTAAAGTTTGACTTACCTGTCACTTCAAAGTGATATCCGTATTAGATGTTTTTTTTTTGAGATTTTGAATCCATCGAGACCAAGAGCGGAAGTCACCTCGGCCAGGAGCACTCGTCAGAAATTGTTCATTTAGATTATTTACTCCGTAAATTCTACTTTCATGTTACCTAACCTCCATCTGTCAAAACCGAGATCAAAGACAACAACTACAGGAGCCAGGGACGGGTCGTCCGATCAGATGTTTACTAGGAGTTTCCAACGTACCTATCACCAACCATAGTCCAAGCATCCCACGTTCCCATGGTTACCGGCTTCAATCCAAGATGGATGGCCATAAACAACCCGTATAATAAGTACCGCATCTGGCTGTTATACTCACTGGTCTATCAGGGTTGAGTCGTTACTTCAAAAGAATTGCCAAGGTTCCGACACATTCGAACAGTTATTTCCGAACGCACAACAACCACCGGTAACTACCTAACTATCACCATGGTTACCGCTTCCTGCTCAGAGTCAACGTTGGGCCAGTCGGATTCTCGCTAGAGGTCGCCATATTTTGCCACTCTTTAACGCCATGTCACGGGGGCGTGATGTCACACGAGCAACCACGATTCTGGTGTTACTGAACTCAACTTATCAGTAACCAGGGGACGTCAGTTAAACGCCATATCACCAGGACATGTGACGTCATGATCCTCAAACCTTAATAAGATGATCGGAAACCTGGTGAACGGGAGCTCATTGGTCGTCGAACGGAGTATCGAACAAAGCTGTCAACCATGGATTGCAGCCATCATGAAGAAACTATTACCGAAAACCAAATTATGTAAAACTCGGTAATACTCGGTAACCATGTATCGTCGCACCATTTTCAGGTTTTACTAGGAATGATATTGTCTTGATCATACGCAGACGCACATATGTATGTATTTTTTTTTATTTGTGACTAATTGTTTGAGCACCAATGAAAGATTTTTCTACCGGCATGCGCACTCCCGTCTGGTCGAGGTTAGGTCAATGGTCACATGCAACGGAACGAAATCGTTCAGAACAAGTCTAAATCTTCTCGAGCAGGAGTTTTAGGTGCTAATTGACCTTTTTGTTGGCGCGTCATGACATAATTATTATAAATCCATAAGCCTAGGTCCGCGTAAATTTAGTTAACTGGCCTCATGCGATGTTCCGTTCTCAATTCTTATTTTTGAATTTTCCCGCCAAGCTGTAGTTGGAAACTTTCCAAGATTCATGGAACCTTCTCTTGTCGAAGTTTCATGAATCTTGGGGATCTATGTTTAGATTAAGAGTTGTTTATGAGAAATTGTACATTGTTACTATTCACTTGCGGCAAATAGTTCACAATCTTTGCTAGTGACCATTCAGTTCGTAGTCCACCTGCGAGGCGCGCTGTAGTTGAAACTCGGTAACACTTAGATTTCCGATGTAAGTTTTAGTATTTAGCGTAGAAATCGTGATTTTACGTATGCCGATAGGATTTATGTTAATGTTTCACGAATATTGTCAGGGAATATTGTCACACCTTTAGTCAACGATGAAACTTTAGTTCATAGTTCTACCGATAGTTGCGCTGACTCGAGGTTTGTGAATACGCCTTCATGCGAGCACCCCTGAGAGTTCACGGTCTTGGTGAGTCGCATGAAGACTTTCACTTTCGTTCTTGGTCTGGAATGAGACACACGAGCCCCGTGGGCAGTACAATTTTCGTGGATTTATTCCGTACCTTTGGATTTTGTACACTTTGATTTTACACATTTGGATTTTGTACACTTGGATTTTACACATTTGGATTTTGCACAAGCGGTTTTCATACATTTGGATATTAAATATTGAATTCAACGGAAGATGTCAAAGGTAAATCCTTTTATTACTCGACAAGCGACGCAATAGCAGACGTTGATTCTGGTGTTCTTCCGGTCTGGCCCATTGCCTCGCTTGCCCCCTTCTTAAGAGTGCTCTCGCGTGAATTTGCTTTTGATTTTGTCGGTTCATTTTGTCGAGTCAGTGCGTAGGGTCTTCGTGTAGATTTTAGGATTCGCGCATAAATTCCCCGTTTCCAAAATGGCCACATGTCGAGTTTCATGCCTTCGACCACGTGTTCACTTTATAGTCTCCTTCTAAATATTGTCGCGGATTGACTGTTCTGTTTGATCCTTCTAATTCAATAATAAAATACCGAATTGTTTTTTTTTTCACGTATTAATTCGAATGGCCGTTGTGTTTATTAAAGAACCACCCCTGTGATACCTATCCTCATGCTGTCCTTACTTCTCCATTTCAGGTTTCTTTCAGCTTTCAATAAAATTAGAGGTTCCGTTTTTTTTCTTCTTCTTAAAGTTTTAAACAAAATTTGCCGGGCTGGGATATTGTTCGTTTAATCAACCTTGTACAATAACGGGCCTGGCTGGCGCCCATAAAGACATCGATATACCGATATACGGATGCCCACGCACATACGTATATAAATACGTATATGCGTGTGCATACTCTCCGAGAGATGATCGCCATTCGTTTGGGTGGAATAAACCATCCCTTGCAACGTCGAAGGTGTCAGATCTGTCAAGCCATCAATCTTTTTCAAGGGCGACAAGCAGCAGCTCATCTTCGTGCAGCAGCAGTCCGTCGAGCTCCTCAGATACAAGTTTTGCGTCCGCAACTGACAAACTCGCTAAAAAAATGAAAGAAACTAGAGAAGAAATTGGAAGAAAAAATGGAACCAAAAAGGAGAGAGGAAAGGAAAAGAGAGCGAAAAGCAGAAAGAGAAAAAGAGAAGAAAATTGAACTTCAAAAAGGGAAGGTGGAGAAACAAAGGAAGGTGGAGAAATAAAGGAAGGAGGAGAAACAAACAAAGGATGAGAAACAGAGAAAGGAGGAGAAACAATGAAAGGAGAAGAAAAAAAGGAAGGAAGAGAAAAAAAGTAGAAAAGTAAATCAAGAAAGAGAGAACAGGAAAAAGAGAAAGTCCGATGATTCGTTTCAGGAAGATGATCACAAGAAAAACCGCCAGCCGAAGAAAACTTATGCGACAGGTGAGCCTATACTTATTGTCAATCTTTTACAGATAGAGCTGATCGATGCTATACTCTGAAATTGGAAGAATTGAAAATCCTGAAGCAAAGAATGCACGATCGCATCAAGGCCATCAAAGACGAAATCGAAGAAATGGAGCTACGCATCAAGCCACTGCAGAAGAAGGATAAACAAAACATTGAGAAGTAGAACTACTGGCAAGAATCCGCTTTCTTTACGCTCAAATTCAATCTTTAATTACCAACCGATATGAGGCTCGATACTGATTTGATTCCAGCACATTCATTTTATTATTAATATAACTTTAATCATTTGACTAACATTGTATTTTAGCGGAAATACTGAAGTCGTATCAGTTATGTTAGGACGATTTTAAATAATCTAATCTTCGATTGACATACTAGTGTTCATTTCTACGTCAACTGAAAAAATTGCATGAAAATTTAGCGTACATGCAAATAGGTAAGAAGGTTAGACAACGATAAACTGTTTCAAAGGTTAAGAAATGTTGTCAAGTCTTGAGTTCGCATTAAACTGCGCTCAATTTTCTAATCAGGAAGTCAGCATACCTGTGAAGCTTAATAACTCAGACAAAAAAAATTTCAGAGCAACAAGTAAATAGTCATGTGAAAGCTGAAAATGTTCCACGTAAATGAGCTTGGAGACGTTAATGTAAAGAAATGTTTGTACTTTGCAGACTGAAAAATGTATAAGAAAAGTAAGGAATTTCGGGCACATTTCAGAAGAGTAAAGTTTACAGCATTATTTCTCATAAAAGAGGCAATGAGAAAAATTTGAAAAAATTTACGAACAGGAGAAAAACATTTGAGAACAAATTGCAGTTGACAAATTTGAGAGCAAGAGTTGAGTTCAGGGCAAGAGTTCGGAAGCACGGGTCAAAGAAAGGAACCAGCGGTCGGCAGCAAAAGAGGCACCCCCGCTGCTTTCTGACACTTGCTTTCCAACAGATCCTTTCGGGAGATTGTAAATAGTAACAGAGCCTATCCCTTACAGTTTGGAGTTTGAATCGCTTTAATATTTTCATTACAACTGAAGATATTATAGTTGTACATTTTTGTAATTTTAAGCAACAATTTTTATTATTTCTCAAATTCTCCCATCGCCTCTTGTATATGAAATAATGCTCTAAACCTGACTCATCTTAAATGTGCTCGAAATTCCTTACTTTTTTTTTTTACATTTTTCAGTCTGCAAAGCACCCAATTTTCTACATTAACGTCTTTAAGCTCATTTATGTAGAACACTTTCAGCTTCCAAATGGCTATTTACTTATTACTTTAGCATCTTTTTGGCTGAGCTGTTAAGCTTCGAAAGCATATGCATATAATTTTTGCGCCGATACTAATGTGCTGTCTACTCTACGACAAAAACCTTCACTCACAACTGATAGCAATAATATTCTATCGAGTATCTTTCATATTGCGAGTTCTATATTTCAATTTTACGAGTTATAACAATAAAGTTAGTATTTAAATACGTCTGTTTCTTTATTTCATGTTTCATCAAAAAGTGTTCTAAAATAATTAATAATAATTTTGTAAAATTAAGGCTTAACTTAAGTTTCTTTTCCGATAGCATTTATCCCGCTGAAAAAACTTGCTTTATGAGGTGATTTTAAAATGTTTTTTAGGCAACAATTTTTATGGTTTTGTGATTTTCAAAGACTAAGTGTGGCTTCAACCCTTAAAGCGCCATGCTATGTAATAATAACACAAAGCGCCATGTGGGGTCGTGGGTGACCCCCGTCGGAAAATGTCATATTGCAATGAGAGCAGCCGTTATTTCAATTCCAAAAAATTACTGAATACTTTTCAACTATCATTCTAGTGTGTAGATAAGGTTTTATTGACGAAAAAATTTGTGCTGCGTGTTAGAAAAATAAAAATCTTACGAAAACGTGAAAAATGACTTTTTCACAAAAAAATCATAACTAAGTCAATTTTGAATATTTTAACCTAAAAATGTAACCTGTAATTCTCGAAATATAGCTCTTTCAGACAAAAATATTATTATAGTACAGCTTTTAAAAAAGGTGGGGTCGTGGGCGACCCCCGACGATTCGGCGACTGCTTCACACGCATTCAGAAGCTGAACTAATCTATGGAGCCACTTGCCAACTATGTCGATCGAAAGAAGAGATGTTCAACTAACGCTAAGAGGCATCACAAAACCCGAATAAAAAAAAGTGGCTTCAGTATAATCGCGAAAAAAAAAAAAAAAAGCGGTGTCCTCTCATACCCCGTAGGCGCTTTAAGGGTTAAACATCTTTTCAGATGATACTTATTCTACTGAAAAAACTTGTTTCATGACAAGGTAATTTAACATTATTTTTAATTCGGGAACAATGTATGAAGGCGGCCATTTTGATGATTTTGTGATCTTGAAAAATAAAGATGGCTTTAAATTTCTTTTCCAGCAGCACTTACCCGCTCAAAGAACTTGTTGTATGAAAAAGTAATTCAACACTTTTTTTAATTCGATAAAAAGTGTATAAAGGCGGCGATTCTATACATTGTGTGTTGGTCCTATCATCATTAATATATGAGGGTGTTTTACCCCTAAAAATTATTTATCGTTAGATTTTTTTCAAATACAACTCTAGCGCGCATGGTGCTAAAGACAGGGAATCAAGAATTCCTGGTACTGACAAGAACAATAGTACGTAGCTGATTTTAAATGTATGTCAAATATAACGTTAATTAGGTTTCTGTAGTCATTTATTTTTTTATTATTAGGGACTGACAATTTGGTTTATCTGCAATCTAATGGTACTCCTTCATCACAACTGCTAGTAGAAGAAAAAACAGACTGAATGTATGTCGCCACTTGTCTTGAGTCATACGAACTCTCGCCGAGAAGGAAGCATGTCTAGTTTAGGCGTATTTTCCCAACCTAGCTCAAAAGTGAGTAGAAAAAGAGCGCAGCCGCCGACTACTAACCCTTCGGACGAGAAAACAGGAGAACATAAGTCGCCGTCCGAGAGAAATTCGCCCGAACACATGTAGGGTAGGGATCCCGGAGTCGAGCCCGATTCTTCGGATGATTCGATTCCTTGCGCTCGAGAATCGAGTTTTTGGAGTCTACTCCGCTTACCGAAATCGAGTTGAAAATCGACTCTCGACGCCCGGAATTCGACTTCGAAATCGACTCTCGACGCCGGGAATCGATTTCTGTTCTTCTTTCTTTTAATGGTTAATGCCGGCCGCGTGTAGCACGACAATTTTTTTCGTCTAAATGCATCTACTTGGATCCGCGAATGTGCTTTTCGTTTAATCTTTATTTGGAGCTAATTCATCGTTTCGAATTTTTGGCATTCCGTAAGGTACAATATGCGTCCGCCAAGTGAAGTGTGGTTATACTTTAAAAAAATCACTGACAAAACTGACAAAGTGCGGTGTGCTCATTGTGAGGAAGAACTGAGTTTTTGCAGTAGTACGTCTTCAATGACGAAACATTTGCAAAAAGTGCATAATATAGAGTTGAACTCTACGAAAAGGAAACGCGAAACAAGTCAAACACTTTTTGATGGATATTACCAACCGGGACGGTTCCAATGTCGAAAACTCAATGAGATGCGGGGTGGACAAATTACAGACCACTTTGAATTTTGTCATTTTATAATTTCCTTTATTTCACTGACATTTACAATCGTTTTTCCTTCTTTTCCTAGGATTACTAGGTCCTCTCTGATCCCGATCTCCTTCATCCCTTCTCCCTTCATCATAAGTACACTTCGGGACCTACGGTCTCGTCACGCCTCTAGTGGCACACTTCGGGACTTCGGTCCCGTCCCACCTCCAGAGGCACACTTTGAGACCTTCGGTCCCGTCTCACCTTCCGAGGTACACTTCGAGACCTTTGGCCTCGTTACACCTTCTCCTTCAGGGCACTCCTTGGAGATCGGGATCTCTCTAATCTCCATTCACACACAACCAACAATTCTGCCATCAGCTCAAAAAACAAAAACGTTGACAATCGACGCTTGACCTCATCGGGCCACCGCGCGATCATACAAACCCGTCGAGCACACCACCACACACACTATTGTCGTCCACGGGTGGCACGACCACTACACCACTGTCGGCTTTCGCGCGCTACATCACAACTGCTCGCCTCGAAGACAGCACTAACTCTCCCCGAAAAGTACCACCCAACTTTCCGCTACACTATTAGACCCCATACGGTCTCAATGCCGGGCAATAATAAAGTTTCCCTTAATTACATTACATCGTTTGCAAAGAGAATTCTTGGAGTTTGTTTACGATGAAAGCGACCTATTCGGGATTCAGGTAGATTTTCAAACTCTGTGCTTCTTATGATTGCAAGTACCTGTAATTAATAATGTGATTAATCTGATAGGGCGAAAATGGGAAAAAGAAGAGGATAAGGCAAGAAAGAAAGAATGGGGTGCAAAGTATTATAAAGTGCATGCAATATTCAAACACTGTACTCTAAATATGAATTATTTTACAATGACACAATGAGAAACGAAGTAAGTCACTGATTAACTCACCTAGTTCTTAATTAATTGCAATATTTGAAATTATACTTTAAATCTGAATTATTTAAAAATTGCTAAATAAAATATAAAATGAGTCAGTGATTCAGTCACCTACTCGGAGAGAAAAATAAGCAATTGAAACGACGAAAGGGCATCGTAGTCCAAAACGACGACTCATCGTCGTCTGAGACGACGAATATCCTCGTTTCATCCAACGAATCGCTTCGTCGTTTGAAACGACATGGATCCACGTCGTTTCAAACGAAGAGAGTCGTGGTTCCAAACGCAGATACGTATCGTCGTTTTGGACGACGATTTCGTCATTTCAATCTACAGTTCTCGTCGTTTTGAACGACGAATGAGCGTCGTTTCAAACGCTGATCTTTCTCTTCGTGTAGTATTTAATTAATTATTAGTTGAACTGCCATTTATTAAATTTACTTAAAAATTTAATATTTAGAGAGTATGATTGGTCCGAAAGGGTCCAATTAGGAAAAGGCGGGAGATGGGTAATGTAACAGCAACGTGAGCGAAATGTTGCGACTCATGATTGGTTCAAAATTGTCAAATTGGGGAAAAGGTGGGAAAGGAGGAAATACACTTACGTATTCAGAATATTAATGAAGAAAGCATCAGTTTTCTTAGCGATTTGAGGCAGACAGTAGTGAAAAATTTTATCGGTGTTCGAAACGGAAATATGAGTGATTACTTGTGCTATGGGTTTTGGTTAGTAGATAATACTTCGCAGTGTATTATTTGCTACAAATTTCTTTCCGCGAATTCGAAATGTCCTTCGAAATTGAATCGCCACCGAGTAAAAATGCATCCGGAATTGTTAGATGTGCCAATTTCGATTTACGAAAAAAAAATGAGTGACCTTGAAGAACAGGAACAGGAATTCAGTGGTAGCACTCATGAGTCTGATAAGGAAGTGTTAATAAATAACAAATTGACAGAGTGTTTGTATAACATTTCGCAGACTTGCGAAATGTGATGAATGATGCCATCAAATTTGTTAACTTTATTAAATCCTGTGCATTGAACAGCCGTTTTTTAAAAAAATGTGTGAGGACTTAGGAGCTGTTTTCTCTCAGTTACTCTACCATACTGAGATACGTTGGCTTTCAAAAGGAAAAGTACTTCATCGTTTGGTAGCTATGAGAGAAGAAGTGTACCTTTTTTTGTGTGAATCAAACAATGCCTGGGCTTCAAAATTCGAAGATAACGATTGGGGTTTGAAGGTATGTTATTTAGATGACATTTTTGAGCTTTCGAACGATTTCAATCTGAATATGCAAGGTGCGTATACCGACATAATAGCAGTTCAGTATGCGATCGAGGGCTTTTTGAAGAAGGTTGATTACTGGATCACTTAATTTGAATGTAATCAGTACGATGCCTTTTTTTCACTCGCAGAGTGTATGGAAGAGCGTGTCATCGAATCCAGCGTTAAAATGCTCTTTATCGAGCATTTGACAGGATTGAAGACTGACATTCGTCCGCTTTTTCCTAAACAGCGTTAGTTTGCGAATGGGTGGGTTCTTAACCCTTTTAAACCAGTTTTGGTTGAACATGCCCGATTGGAAACGAAAGTGCAACATCAGCTGATTGATCTCTCTTGTCATGAACTACTGAAAGCTGATTTTCAAGAGTACACGATTTCTCAATTTGGGGTTTTCATGAAACGGAAATATCCCGAACTTGCAGTAACAGCCCTAAAAATTCTGGTTTCCTTTAATACGTCCTGTATGTGCGAATTAGGTTTTTCGTCAATGGCTCACTTGAAAAATAAGTATAGGAACAGATTAGAATACTTCGAAAGCAATTTGTTGTTGAAAATTAGCGCGCCAATGAATCCAGACATTAAGAAATTAGTTAGCGCAAAACAGGGACATCCCTCGCATTAATTTCGTATGCGACGCATTTGATATCTTTTTACCTTTCAGTTTTAGATTCGAAATGCTTCATATTTTTCAATATTTGTGTCTAAATTTTCTCTTGTTATTTGTTCTCAGGTTTTTAAATTTTTTTATTAACGGAGAGACAGTAGAGCTGCAGGTAAATATTATATATGAAGGGTCCACGGTCTAAACCTGTTAACTGACATTTTTGAAATTTTATACAGCGACGGAAAAACGTTTTCATTTTGAAAATTGTAAAGATTTATTCAAACCTCTAAGTTTATTTTGTTGAAGACCGCAATACTAATAATATACATAAGATTTATAACAATTCTAATGAAATTGAACTTTTTACAGCGGTTTGATTTTGTACGTATGTTATCTGTAAGGGGTCCTGCGGTCTAAGCCTGTTATCTGCAGTTGCGCGCTCCTGGGGCGCGAGCGTTTTGATTTTTCCCCTCGTTCGCATTTTTCCTGCGCTCTCGGTACACTTACAGACAAGAGTTATGTATCAAAATGTTCGTTGAACAATGCTGAAAATGAAAACTGGTTGTATGAATTAATAAAGTTACTTACCACTGTTTACGATCGCTTGTAAACAATCGCGTGGCACTCGTGTGTGTACTTTCGAGGCAACGTAGGCGACACTGGCAAACGTGACGTGGATACAGCTCAAAAACTCGCTTCACACGTTCACACACTATGAAACACACTCAGTCACACGTTCCCCTTAGTCTTTTTATACGGGTTAGCTTAGCGAAACGGATTGAAAACACGAATTCTCCATAAGCCGCCATAAGTAGTTAACAGGTATAGACCGCGGACCAGTGCGGCAGATACCGAAACGCGTTTTTCAAAAATTCATAAAGAAACAAAAAAATTATAATTTCGACATGCGGCTGGAAGGATAGTGGTTGCATATTAAAAAACTTCAATAAAGTGCAAAAATGTCGATTTCTAAAAAAATGTCAGTTAACAGGTTTAGACAGCGGATCCTTCATATAATAATTTGATTTTATTATATATGAAACTTACCAGTATGGTTGTGTCTCACGAGAAAGAGCGAAGGAAGGGGCTCTCTCGCATTAAAATCTTGAGGGGATTTATTATATAAATTTGTAATAAAACAAAAAATTCAAACGCAACAACTCATTTGCAGTTGCTTCATTTGTAATTTTTCAAAAAATTATGTTTTATCTTTCTAAGAAAAAGTTTAATCTTTTCCTCTATTTATTTTCGGGTTTTATTTCATTTTGAAATTCAATTTCTAATAACAGAGAGACAGTAGAGCTGCAGGTCAAAAGCAGCAGGGCTGGATGGGGTAGAGAACGAAGCATGGCTGTTTAGTACACAAGAGGTTAGGGAGAGGCTGAAGGAGGTAGTGAAGAAAGTTTGGAGGGGTGAGGGATTCCCAGGAGGGTGGAGAGAAGGCTTAATAGTGCCACTGTATAAGAAAGGGGATAGAGATATGCAGGAAAATTATAGAGGGATTACGCTAATGAATACGGCGTATAAAGTATATGCGATGGTGGTGGCAGAGAGACTGCGGAAGGATGTTGAGGGGAAAGGAATATTGCCGGAGACGCAGGCGGGATTTAGGGCGGGTAGGAGTACTACCGACAATATTTACGTGCTGCAGCATGTGGTAGATAGAGAATTAGCGAAGAAAGGGGCGAGAGTGTACGCGTTTTTTGTGGATCTCAAAGGCGCGTTTCCATCGGTGGATAGGGGGAGGTTGTGGGAGGCGATGGAGGATAGGGGAGTAGAGAGGGGCCTAATTGAAAGGGTAAGGGAGATATATGAAGAGACAAAAGACAAGGTAAGAGGAGGGGAGGGGATTTCGGAGGGATTCTGGATGGATAGGGGGTTAAGGCAAGGGTGTCCACTTAGCCCAACGCTTTTTGCGATTTTAATTGCGGATATGGAAAGTAAGCTGGAGGCCGGGGTGGTAGGAGGAGTCAGGATAGGAGGGGTTAGAATTTGGTCACTAGCGTATGCAGATGACATAGTGTTGCTGGCAAGCAGCGAGGAGGCCTTAAAGGAGATGATTAAGAGGTTGAGAAGATACCTGGATAAAAAGGGGTTAGAGCTGAATGTGGAAAAGTCCAAGGTTATGGTGTTCAGAAAAGGAGGGGGAAGGGATAAGGGAAGGGAGTGGAAGTGGAAGGGAAAGGAGGTGCAGGAGGTGAAAGAGTTTGTGTACGTGGGCTTCGTGTTTCGAAGGAATGGTGGAGTGGATGGTCACATAAAAGAGAGAGTGAGGAGGGCAAATGTAGTGATGAGGCAGGTGTGGGGGTTGGGAAAGAAGTTATTCGCAGATGATTTTGGAAGGAGAATGAAATTGTTTGATTCACTAGTGATGAGTGTGCTATTGTATGGGGTAGAAGTGTGGGGGTGGAAGGAAAGTGAAGAGGTTAATAGAACGCAGGAGAGGTATGTAAAGTGGACCCTGGGGTTGGCAAGGAACACGCCTAATTATATTGTCAGGAGGGAGACGGGGAGAGCGAGTGTAGGAATTCTAGCAGGGAGCCGGGCGTGTAAATATGAGGAGAAATTTTTGGAAGAGGGGGGAAGTAGGCTAGTTAGGGCGTGTTGGTGGGAAAAGGAGAACAAGGGAGGGGGTGGGAAGATGGAGGCTGAGAGGGAAAGGTATTTTAGAATGAATGGACTGCAGATGGATGAAGTGAGAAGGATGCACGAGGAAGGAAGGAAGGTTTATGACGTGGTTAAGCAAAACGGCATGGAGAGAGAGAAGACAGAAGGGGAAGAGAGAATAAGAGAGTCAAGATTCAACGGGAACTATGTGTGGATTATGCCAAGTGCAAGAGCGCAATATTTATGTGAGAAAGGAGAGAAAGGAAGTCAGGAGCTTATAGCGAGGATGAGGTGTGGGTGCATGGAGGGCTTCAATAGGTTCTGGCTCTCGCGAGAGAAGAGGATGTGTGAACTGTGTGGAAAGGGGGATGCAAGAGTGGAGCACTGGTTGGAGGAGTGCGTGGAGGTAGAAAGAAGTGAGATAAGCATGGAGGTATTGTTGCATGAAAAGGGGGAAAAAAGGGCAGTAGCATGGGTGAAGGGAGTGTTGGGTAAGATGGAGATGAAGAGAAGGAAGGAGGAAGAGGAGTGGAGAAGGAAAGATTGTAAATAGGAGAGAAAGTAGATATAAGTAACATGTAAATATTGTAAATAGTAGATAAGTAGTAGGTATTAGAGCGATAACAGAGGTTGGCAAGCGAGGCAATGCGAAAAAGTAGGGATATGCGAGCGAGGCGAAGCGAGGAAGGCAAGGCGATACGAGCGTGTGGCTTAGAGATAAGGAATGGAAGGATGTTAGTTTTTAAGGGTTAGTTTTAAGAAAATTCTGTAAAAAATGGATGTGTAAGCAAGTCAATTTTTTAAGGCCAGCAGGCTGAAAAATAAACGTTTATCAGTAGAGCTGCAGGTAAATATTTTATATATTAATTTGATTTTATTATATATGAAACTTACCAGCATGGTTGTGCCTCACGAGAGAGAGAGAGAGAGAGCGAAGGAAGGGGCTCTCTTACTTTCAAATATTGGTCTGAAAAAATGAACAGAAGAATAGCGCACTTCAATGAATTGGATTTATTGATATTATTAGTCAATTTTTTAAGTTAGTTTAAAAGTCCCTTCCTAGAGGATCAGACTTTTATCCTAAGGAAGGATAGCAAAACGCTCACCTGGCTAGAGGGCCAGAAGGACACCCGCGATAAATTAAAACGTTGGGACTTATTCCTCAGTCGCTTTCCCCGCATTATCGAACACGTACCGGGAAAGAACAACGAATTTCCGCATGCTCTCTCACGCCATCCGGACCCGAACGAGATGTCCCCCGGCGAACCGGACCTCGAGTTTATGCTACCGCCTACTCGATCCGCGCCAGATGACGTTCAAGGCGATCGAATCACGGTCCTTAGCGCCATCCAGAATCCGCCTATGCCACCTCTCTTCCGGGAGGTCATAACCGCCCAACAGGAAGATCCGAAAATTTCTCGCGACGTCATTCGGTGGAATGAAAGCGACAACCAACGTGTCCGCAGTGAAGAAGAGAGGATCTTCTTAGAACGACATCGGCTAGACGAAAATGGTTTCTGGTATCGAAGTAACTTCGATAATCACTGGCGATTACCAGTGACGCCCGCGTTACGGCAACGAGTCCTGTGGGAGTATCACGACTCCCCCCTCTCAGGACATCCCGGTACCGACGAAACTCTCCGTGTGGTACAAAGCTTTTTCTTCTAGTCCAGCATGAACCGCGAGATCCGCCGTGTCGTATCCGGCTGCCATATTTGTCAGTGTTGCAAACAAGTGCGCACTCCGTTACCCAACACCCAATATCCACGGATCACCCATCGCGCGTGAGAGACGGTCGCCGTAGATTTAATGGGCCCCGATCCCCGCACTCGCGACAGGAACCGATTCATCCTCGTGGTGACAGACCTCTTCACGCGTTGGGTAGAAGCCTTCCCCCTCCGTTCATCTGAGGCACCCCGCCTCACTAAGCTCCTCCAGGAGGAAGTGGTCTCTCGCTACGGATACACCAAACACGTCCTCAGCGATAACGGGACCCAATTCACTGGTCACGTTTGGGCTAAGGCAAGTCAGCGTTGGGACTGCGAGCTGTGGACGACTCCAGTGTACCCTGCCCGACATCCTCTACGGTCTCCGACGTCGCCGAAATGCAGCTACGGAGGTGCCCCCTAGCTTTCTACTTTTTGGGAAAGCCATAGCCGCGCCAGGCCAATGGCGATTTCAAAACCCGGACGAACGAGAGAAGACCAGAGAGCTGCGACATCGGGAGGAGGAAGCTCGCCAGCATCAGGCGGTCTACCAAGCCCGTTACGCCTCCGCCCCGAGAAGGCCCAGTTTCGTCCCAGGAGATTGGGTATGCAACATCCAGAGGAAATTATCCAACAAGGCTGAAGGCTAGAACGCCAAATTGGCCGAAATCCGTAGTGGATCTTTCCAGATCATTGACCATATCTCTGGGAGTCTACTGGATAAACAAAGCTGGAGTAGCCCAGAAGGTCCACAGCAGCAGCTTAATGCCAGCACCAGCACGTCGCGGGGCCAATCTGGCAGCCCCCGTCATACCAGAACCGGTGGTCCTCGGGCAGGAGCTCGAAAGCCAACCAGCGGAGGAACCTCACCACCCTCCTTTAGACGATATTCAAATACCTGAAGGCGAAGCGCAATCGCTTCCGGACTCTGAAACCACCGGCAGCTCCTCGAGCGTGGACAATACCATCGACAGCGACGAAGACGTCGAGCCTGGAGCGTGGGCCGACATTCAGAACGAGAGGGATGGTGAGACCAGCAGGTCTCACCGCGAACGAGCTGCCGTGCGGGGACCACAACAGCTTTCTCCGCGCCAACACGGCAACTTCGAGCCCGGAGCGCGGGCCGACAGTCAGAACGAGCTGGATGGTGAGGCCAGGGGATGTCACCGCGAACGAGCTGCGGTGCGGGGAGCACAACAGCCTCCTACGCGCCAACACGACAACGTCGAGCCTGGAGCGCAGGCCGACATTCAGAATGAGCTTAATGGTGAGGACAGGAGGTCTCACCGCGAACGAGCTGCGGCGCGAGAGGCACAAGAGCCTACTCCGCACCACCACGACGACGGCGAGCCCGAAGCGCGGGCCGATATTCTAGGAGAAAATCCCGGTAACGCCGGGCGGCGTTACCACTTAATACCGCGAGTCCCAGTCCCATACCACGACGCGCGATGCTACGCCCCTCAGAGGAAGCGAAGGTAGACAAGTCGTAAAAATGGTCTAGGCGAGGATAACGAAAGATTACCTAAAATAGGTTAGCTGGCATTTCTGTAAGGGTTGCCGGAGGGCACTCGTGTCAGGGATGATAGGACAAGTGGCTACCGTGAAGTAACACTTTGGGTTAGAGTAAATTAGCTCGGTATGATAGGATAAGCCACCCCGGGAACAAACAATTTTTTTGTGTGTGAACAAGTTAACAACTCTATCTGGGAAGGGATGGAATTTGTTAAGGCTTCCAGGTCGATAGAGAACCACTGGAAGACGTCAATTTTTCGAACATGGAATCTCTCAAATTCTCCATCCGGAAAATTTGAGAAATGGTATACGTGACAAATTGCCGTCTTCAAGTGTTTACCTAGATGAGCTTGTTAACACCCTCCGACGACTCAGACCTGTCATCGCCAGGTAGCTCATCAGCCAGGTAGCTCAACCGCCGGCAACGTATATATTCGTAATCATTCCGTATATATCCGTTTGACTTCTTAACTAGGTTTATGTACTTTAAATTAAAAATTTTCAGGTGAATTTCAAGTGGGTGATATAACGGTTGTTCTGGATTAATGAAATCAATTATTGTGAGTTATTTAACTGATAAATGAATGATTATAAACATTAAGCCATGAAAGCCGTTATGTTGGACCTAGCTACATTTTGCTTGCGCACAATGAAAATTAAGGTAGTACGTAAGAACGGATTTTAATTTTGTTAACTTTAATTAACAATTAATATTTTTGATATTTAATTAAAAATATAAGATTTTATATGAAAATGGTGTGGACGCCGGAAGTAGGAATAGGGAGTACGGAGTACGGTGTCCCCACCGCTCCGTTGCGATCCCATTGCCGGGATCGGGCCAATCAACAGGCCGGCAGCCACCGAGAGCCGCGCACCAAGCTGCTGGCGAGCAGCCAGCGGCGAGACCAGTCTGTCGCCAGGCTGTGGTCACTAGTATAGGGAACCGCGATTGTACATATTCTGGTCCTGTTTTGCGGGCTCGTTAGATGGCTCTGTAGGTCTTATCCCGCTACACGTCGCTGAGGGGTCCACGTTTGATCTATCTCTCTCACTCCTTCGTTGTGTTCGTCTGTTGCAGTCTGTTGTTTACGAAGCGTCACCAAGCGCAACCAAGCGTCACGAAGCGTCCGAAACGTCAAGCGTGTGTAAATTTTGTTCGTTTGTGCTGTTCAAAATGGTTAAATCAAGTGATAAACAAAGGTGTTCAGTTCTAAACTGTGTATCAACTCGCCGCGAAAAGTACCACCAGTATCCGAAATCTGCAAGTACTGGTTCCAAGTGGGTTAAAGCCTCGGGTAATCCGACTTTGCAGAACCTAACCTACAAGGAAGTCATTGAAAGCCGATATGTAATTTGCTGTCATCATTTTCGACCAGATGATTATAGATGCAGTACACAGGTTAAAAAACTGAAAGAGGGAGCAGTACCTTCCTTATTATTGCCGGAAAAAGACAGTAATACACCGACGAAAGAGCCTGTCAATATCAAACTTGACCTCGAAGAAAAAAATAATTCCTCACCTGGTGCATCCGTGAAAGTTAGCCCGTTAACAAAAAATTTCTCTCCTATCACTTTTCGTAATTGGATTTCGAAGTCTCCCGGAAGTGGTGTTTTGAGGGAAAGCTCCCTTGTTAGACATGAGTCCAGTGATTTTAGTGTTCCGTCAACGTCAAGTGCATCAATGGTGTATTGTCAAAAAGATTCTAGTGTTCCGTCAACGTCAAGTGTATCAAGTGTACATTGCAAGAAAGATTCTGGTGGCCCGTCAACGTCAAATGTATCCAGTGTCGATTGTGAAAAAGAAACGGCAGAAGATGTAAATGTCTGCACACTTCCTGCGCTTCATGGTAATGAAAATGTTGTGGGCGAAAGTGCACTGGATTTGCAAGTGCCGTCGACAGAAACAGTAGTCGAATCAGAAAATAAATCAAGGCTTAAATCCCGGGCTTGTAAACGTCTCGTTTGGAAAAGGCAAAATTTGCATGATTTAGATGAGAGTACACGAGAAATGTACTTGCATGTACTAGAGGCTAGAAAGGAGCGCGAGAACTACAGAAGCAAAAGTTCACGGTATTGTTCTTTAAATGTAACTCATTTTGAATTTGAAACTAAATATACTAAGCCTTTAAAAAAATAAACAATAAATTTATGAAAGCAGCTTCTGGTATTAAAAAGTAGAAATACTTAATAAAATAAAGAAATTACTTATCAAACAGTACCACATTTACTTAATAAATTACTGTATAAAGTTTTAATTAATTTATTCATTCGTGCATAATGCACGTTGCATACATCGTTTGCAAGTTTTTATTCACGATTCCAGTTCTTATAATAGAACTGTAATTTGCTTCTATGCATTTCCTTTGCAGGAGTGCATGAATTGTTTCTACTTACTTTGTAAATATAAATTTTTCTACATGGCTTTACATGTAATTTTGAAAATCTTTCATGCATCTTTATACTTTATACATCTTTATATTTTATACATCTTTCTACTTTATAAATCTTTATACTTCTATTCACAAATGCACTTTTTATAAGAAAATTGTAATTTGTTTTTTAATGCTTACTTTTGTAAGAGGCTGATTAATTTTGTATAGCTTTTTTGTTTGTTTAAAATGAAAATCAATTTGTAA
>CAKNXH010061513.1:85042-103141 GCA_932178445.1 Andricus quercusramuli
CCACCACCGAATATACGTCGTCGCTTCTAAAGCATTGAGTTACCACAGCCTGTCAGTCGCTCACCGAGTTCAGTCAAGAGTAGCAGTACCCGCTCTACTCTCTCTCTTGTGAATAAAGTCAGCAAATAGTCCTACAACAAAGTATTTCCTTTGGATCTGCCAAGTGGCAGGTATTACCTTGAACCTTCAACGTCATCCATCGAAGCAAATCCTACTCACTCCGGAAAGTGGAAATAACAGTGAATGGTTTTGTTCTTGTAATCGTCTTAAGTGTACGTTCTCGCGTTCGTTTAAAAAAAGACACTTCCGGTCTAACGTTCGGGTCTATTAAATAGAGTTGGACTCTTTCTCGCGTATCGACCTGGTTTAATTTGTACGTTCTCGCGTTCTTTTTAAAAGTGACACTTCCGGTCTAACGTTCGGGTCCATTAAATAGAGCCGGACTCTTTCTCGCCTATCGTCCTGGTTTAATTTGTACGTTCTCGCTTTCATTTTAAAATTGACACGTTAGGTCTAACTTCCTGGTCCATTCAATACTCTTTCTCGTGTATCGATCTGGTTTGATTTGTACGTTCTCGTTACGTTTTAAAATTGACTCTTCAGGTTTAACGTTCGGATCCATTAAATAGAGTCGGATTCTTTCTTGCGTACACTGTTGAAAATAATATTAAATTTAATATACCCATGTGTATAAAAATTAATATATCAATCATATGAAATCGCCATTAAGAGCGTGTATATTGAATTTCATATATATTCATGTTAATCACTTACAAGAAAATTCAGATAATTCCATTTTACACAAATTCAAAATAAGTTCAACATGAATTTTCGACTCTAAATAATTAAACATTTTAAGCCGAAAAGATCAATTAAATAAACAAATAACAGAACTAAACTACAATCAACTGTACTAGCATTACATTTCCACTACGTAGACTGGATTTTGGAAAAAGTTCCACCCGTACGTCGCACTTTTATTATTATATTATATTTATTATTAATTTAATTTCGAATATTTGATAAGATTTAATGAAATGAAAGCACTTTGAGTTTTCATGCACCCTTCTATACTGACCTGTATATTAAATTTCATACACATGTATATTAAATTCACTACACCAATGTATGTTACATTTCAGTAGCGGTAGTGCATATATGCTTCACACACTTGTACATTAAATCTCATACAGATTTTTCTAACAGTGTATCGATCTACTTTAATTTTTACGTTCTCGTGTTCCTTTTGAAATTGTCACTCCAGGTCTAACGTTCGGGTCCATTAAATAGAGTCGGACTCTTTCTCGCGTATTGGTCTAGTTTAATTTTAGAATACTCTGCGCACTCAGTCAGGCTTCGGCCCCAGCCCGTATGCTCTGAGTTCGCGATCAGGCGATTTTGTTTTCTTATTCGGGAAATAAGTTTTAAAATACTCTGCGCACTCGGTCAGGCTTCGGACCCAGCCCGTATGCTCTGAGTTTGCGATCGGGCGATTTTGTTTTCTTATTCGGGAAATAAGTTTTAGAATACTCTGCGCACTCGGTCAGGCTTTGGCCCTATCCCGTATGCTCTGAGTTCGCGATCGGGTATTTCTGTTTTTATTTGGGAAATCAATTTTAGAATACTCTGCGCACTCGGTCAGGCTCCGGCCCCAGCCCGTATGCTCTAAGCTCGCGTTTCGGGCAAGGGATTCCGGGATCGTCAGCTGAGACGGGAATTAGAAGCCCGCCAGGCGGAAGAGGCCGCGGTACAAGACGTTCCGGAATTTCACGCCGCCCGGTCATACCTGACGTTCCCGCACCCCCGATCGTCCCGACGCTTGCCGCACTCCCGGCAAACGCATTGGAAGCATCAGCACCCGCTCCTCCTCCAGAGTGGACTTCGGTCGCGCCGTTACCAGGATTACCGGGAACTTCGGATCCACGACCGCGGAGCGACGATCATGATTAGAAAGCTATGAGTCATTGTAAAATTCCCCGCTTGAGTTTGCCTATTCAAACCCAAGTGGGAAATCCTTCCTACCTAATCGCTTCCTAATGGTGTCATTTAAAGAGTTTGTTTTCCCTTCTTGACAATGGCCTGCAAGGACTCGTTAATCTCCCTCGAGAGTGTTTAGGCACGTAGACTTTTGTCATAGGGTCCAGCTGGACCGGTGGAAGTTTTCGGGCACGTAGGCACGCGCTGGCCTACGTGCTCGAAGTCACGTACACCGGGCCCAGAACTTTCTTCAAAACACTCTCGCTTTCTATCTCTACCTCTTTCTCTTCGCGTCGCTTCCAGAAAATTCGAGAAATTTATCCACGTAAATATTCCCCTTTATTATTTTTACATGAATGAATAAATAAATAAATTTTGTTTCGAAGAGAATAATTTTTGCTAAAAACAAATTTCATACGGTACTTTATCCTTTTAACGGCCTGGTTCGAGAAAGGAGATATTTTCTATTATACGTGTAAAATTATTTTCTCTTATAAACATCCAAAAAATTCTTAGGTTAAAATTAGCTAGTTTATATTTTAGATTTTACTGTCTCATTTGGGAACCATTTTGAATTATAATATTTTATTTTATCAAGATTTTATTGAACGTTTTTTGTAAAAATTAATGTTATGGCTATTTTATTTTTATTGTCGAATTATTCTTTTAAGAAAATTTTTTGATATTTAGATTTAATATTGAAAAGGCGCGAGGACGCTCGAAGTCTAAGGAAGGCAGCACGGAGTACGGTGTCCCCACCGCTCCGTTGCGACTCCGTTGCGAGAGTCAGGGGCCAATCAGGGCCCAGCAGCTGCCGCCTTCCTCGGTCGGGGGCGTTCCTACTCGCGCAAATAAATACCAGCGCTCTGAGTGGAATCGTCACTACTCACTTCTCGTCTCAGCACCAGCTCGTGTTAAGACTTGAATTTTGCGGCGATAGCTACTCTGGGCCTCCTCTGCTCTTTGTAACTACCGCCAATAAACCAAACATAATTCTCAGCCCCAGGTCTTCGGGGTCACTCTCTGTCTTCCTTCTCTCTCTCTTATGTGATCCTGGGTTTGCCCTAGGTCTTCGGGATCACTATCTGTACTCTCTCTCTTTTCTTCAGTGACCCTGGGTTTGCCCCAGGTCTTCGGGGTCACTCTCTGTCTTCATTCTCTCTCTCTTCTGTGATCCTGGGTTTGCCCTAGGTCTTCGGGATCACTCTCTTTTCTCTCTCTCTCTCTCTCTCCCCTCCTTTCTTCTGTGATCCTGGGTTTGCCCTAGGTCTTCGGGATCACACTCTATTCCTCTCTCTTTCTTCCTTAAACTCCCAACCCCCCTCTCTCACCCTATGGGTAAGAAGAATCGAGTCCGTCCCAACCGACGCTGGCGAAAGAACGCTGCTCTCCTCCCAGCTCCTACCCGCCGCCTTCCTCAAATCCAATCCATTGAGATCATCCCACCTGAATCCCGCTTCCTCATCAAGTATCCCGAACCTCTTCCAACCCCAGCTTCGGGCCGCCTTGACCTTTCAGGGCGTTACGAAGCTCCGGTTGCACCTGGCACCCCTCCTCGGATCATTCCGATCATTGTGATCGACTCTTCTCCCTCCTCCGACTCTGAGGACACTTTCATCCTCAGCGCTGACAAACAAAACTTTATTTTTATAATATCTTTACAATGGATATTACAATGTATTAAATTGTTCTTCAAAAAGAAAAACTAAATTTTTTAATTAACTTGTAGTGTTTTTGGTTTTAAAAGTCAACATAACGTCAAATTGCTTAAAAGTTTTCAATGATCCTTGATATCAAATCATTTTGTACTAAAAATGCCAATTTGCGACGAAAAACACAAACATACCAAAATCGTTAAAAAAATTCTAAATCTAGTTCGAACTATATCATCAAACGCTTCGGATTCTTAAGATTTGAAGTCGAAATATTGCCCAAAAGACAAGTTTTCTACAAAACAGTTGAATTTTCAACAAAAAAATTTTATTTTCAACCAAATAGTTTCAACTTTTAAGGAAAAAAGACGGAAAACACCTAAAATAATTTTTGATAGATTCCAAAAACTTAGAAGATACACAAAATAAAAAAATTTTGGTTCTTTTTTTGAACTTTCATAACTTTGGTGAGTTTAGGGCCATATGGTGAGCGTGTCACGTGACCAGATTCCTACCTCACCGGCACTTTTTTTATTTGTCAACTTATTTTCACAAAAAATAGCCAAATCGAGTTAAAAATTTCGGATAAGTTTCTCTAATTTTTAACCATACAAGAGTGATTGAATTGACTTCAATTTCCGAGTTTTCTGTATCGAATTAAGAAATATTCATCTGTTCGAAATTTGTACTTGCCAGATGGTATTGAATTCGTCTCAATTTCCGAGTTTTCTGTGTCGAATTAAACAAAATTCATTTGTTTGCAATTTGTACTTGCCACCTGGTATTGAACTGGCCTTAATTTCCGAGTTTTCTGTATCGAATTGAATAAAATTCATTTGTTCGCAATTTGTACTTGCCAGATGGTATTAAATTGACCTCAATTTCCGAGTATTCTGTATCGAATTGAATAAAATTTATTTGTTCGCAATTTGTACGTGCCAGATGGTGTAAAATTGACATCAACTTTCGCGGTCGGCTGACGTAATTCAATGGAATTGGTTTGCTTCCAATTATCACTCGCCGGAGAGAATTAAATTGTCTTCAATATTCGAATTTGGCTTACGGTATCGAACAGTATTAACTTGATTTCAATTTTTATCTTCCAATTATAATTAGAATGTATACATTTGTTAGCTGAAATAATCATCATATTAAATGGGATTGAAATGCGACACAATTTAATCACGATAAAAGAAATTAAAATGTATATTTCAAAAACGGAATTCATAAGGTATTCAAAACGTTTGAAATTTGACGATATTTGTTTGCACATTAATGAAATTCAATGTGCACTTTCTTACCGGGATATTAATTAATTAACATATTCATTATTAGATAGATTGTTTTTTAATCAACATGAGGTTTTCAAGTAACGAAAATAAAAGACCTCTAATCAAGTTCTAACTTCAAATAAATTTCTAAACTCAAATCAAGTTCTAATATCAAAATTCAATAGTCTAATTTAGTCAATAAATACTTGCATTAAATATTGTTTCAATAGAAAACTGTGCCCCTTTTTCGAACAGAAGTGTTCATACGGAGGGAAAAACTGTCGACTTTAATAATCTATATATAATACTAATTAAAATAAGTCGTTTAAAATTTCAGATTAATATTGAAATTGAAAAATGTAAACTTTTAATGTAGAATTAATTCTTCGAATCAATTATTGTTCAATGTATTCAAGTATTAATATTATTAATCTGAAATTAATAATGTTATTAATCAATTATTATATTTTTTTTAAATTTTGATATCAAATTGAAATTTTTAAATGACTTATTCTAATAAATATGATTTATAAAATGTATCTTTTCGTTGATAATTCATTTTCAACATTGAAAATATTTTTTCATTACTCAAGGTACCAGCATCATCATCAAAAAGTCATCAGATTCTAAGTGCATCCTTCCATTAAATATCTTCCTTCAGTTGTAAGTCTGAAATACTTTTTCACAAACCTATTAATTTTGTGAAGAAATAATTCATGGTTATGCTCTATTTTTTCGATATGGTTCTGTTCCAGGTGGAGCAGAACGTTCCGCAGATGCAACTAATGCCCTTTTATACAAGATAGCTGTGGATAACCAGCCGCTATCCATGACTGAAAGGAAGGGCTTCAGGGAATTCGTCAAAAGTATCCAATCTTTATATAATCCGCCATGTGCTGAAACTGTCACAACCAGGATGGAGGGAAAATACGATGTACTGAAGCAAAAAATGAAGGAGATGCTGTCAACAAAGAAAAACATTGTCCTAATAACAGATTTATGGACAGATTTAGTGACCTTGGCCTACTTGGGATTAACTTCCTACCATTTAGATGGTATATTTTAAAATATTAACATCTTATTATTTATTCAAGGTGGCCATTTTAATCGAGAAAAAAATTACCGGGTTTTTCCAGCTAACAACAAATTTTCAGGGTCATGAAGATTACAACATTCGAACTAATAAAGCTAAAGAATTTTTCATTCAAAACTTTAATTCTAACATTTTTAATTAATTAAAAATTGTAACATTCAATGATCAAATTTATCATTCCGAAATTTTAACGATTCAAGGTTTTCTATATCGAGAAATTAAATTTTAAATTGTTTAGTTTAGATAACAATTGAACATAGCATTTAAAAAAAGGTTGAAATCAAGCTTAGTTTCAATTGCATTACATCATGTGATATTAAATTTTTAACTGGATAGATTTTTCTTCTAAAACTGTCTTAACAAATAAATTTACTGTCATTTCCTAGTTTTTCCTGGTCTAGAAAAATTCCTATATTAATTTCCTGGTCCAGCGGCTACCCTGATATTATATTTAATAAAAATTGTTGATTGTTTTATATCATTTTTTTAAATTTTCGGGCATACAGATAAAGTCGGTCCAAATCAGGACAAGGCCGGTACCTGAGAGGAACGGTGCACTCGAACTCAGTCCCGCGGTCAGAATTGAGTAGAGCGGCCGTACTCGAACTGAGTCCTAAATTCAGTCCGGCGGCGCTGTCTCCTCCGTTCCTTCTTTCCCCCACCACTGGCGGCCCCTTCGTATCACCGTACCAGGAGGAGAGAATGAGCGGGCGTAAGTGAGAGAGAAGAAAGATGTTCGAAGGAGTCGAACCTCTCTCTCGCTCCAAGTGTTTCCTAACATTTTCCCTTCAAACTTACTAGCACAATAGATTCCAGGCTTAGGGATGGCAGCATTTATTATTATGCTGCTGTGTTTAAAAAATTGGGGGTTTAAAAAACCGGGATGCTAAATTCACTGACAACACTGTCGCTGACAATACTAATATCTACTCACTAGCAATGACAATTACGTACTGGACACGTTGCCCCTTTCCCTCCCTTTCTGAAAAGGTGATAAAGTCAACCGAGTGAGAGAGGAGAGGGGGGAGAGTGATGTTGACTCAGATCAGCTCCGGGCAGTCTCTGCACGGGACTGAGTTCGAGCGTTTTTCTGACCGCGGGACTAAGTTCGACTGCAGCCGAGAGGAAGACTATTGGAAATCTATCAAGCATACTCAGGATAATTTGCCTGGATTGGGGACTAGGCCTTGAAAACTATGTGAAAACTATGTGACGATAGATAAGACGAGGAGGATCAGATTACTCTCGATTGTGAGGACGTGAGATCTGACAGCTTACCTTCTTTCAAGCAGGTCGTTTTGAAGATTAAGAAAATAGTCAGGTTTTTTCGAAAGAGTGAGGAACTGAGGAATTGAAGCTCCTACAAATGACTGGCTGGAAAAAAGCAGAAGCCGAGTGCTTACAATTAATTCAAGAGGTTCGAACCAGGTAGAACTTAGTTTATGAAATGTTGAAGCGATTCCTCCTATTGTGCGACTTCGTTCAGCGAGTTTTTGCCAAGATTGCAAGAGAGTGAACCAGCAAGGAAAAACCTCCACCTATGATAACTCCAGAAGAGGAGGAACTGGCCAGGGAAGTTCGAGAACTCTTGGAGCCTGTCTGACAAGTCGCAAAGGAAATCTGTGAAGAAAAATCAGTAACTTTAAGCAAAGCCCTCCCCTTGTATTCGCTTATGACAAAGGTGAGAATATATTGAATATCTTTGAATATATTGAAATTTACTAAGTTTTATGTTGAATTATAATTGATTGATTTCTATTTTTCAAAGCTTAGATAATTAGGATGCTACAGATCCAGTTGCTTTTAATATCAAGCACAAGCTGCTTGTAGAAATGGAAAAACGATTGGGTTTCATGAAGAAGTCATCGATGCCTGCTAAGGCAACTATCCTGGACCCACGCTTCAAGAAAATGCACTCCACAGAGGCTGGACGTTTCTCGAAAGCTCTAAGAGCAATTGGTGAGACATTTATGAAACTCCTATTCGAAAAACCTCATTGAACCAGATAGAGATATGGGTGTCGGGATAAAAAACCGTATTCCTATCTTGTTCCATAAGATATTTCGTATAGGGAAGATGGAAGGTTTCTAATTTAAAACTTATTTGTTCTAATATCAATTCTGTTTTTTATTTCAGATAATGAGCCTAAAGCTAAAATCGCAGAGTCGGGACCTGAAGAACTTTCCAGGGAAATGCCGCGAAGTCAGCCTGCTGAGACTGGCCAGAAGAATGATATTTGGAGATATCATGACGACATGCGGACTCAGTTCTTTCCTGAGGCAAACACAGGTACTGCTGGAGGTTTGTCCGTAGAACTCCGGCAGTATTAGAATCGGCCAAACGCCTCTCACCACGTGAATCCATTTGAAGAGTGGAACAACATCAAGCACACGTATCCTAATTTACATAAAGTAGCGCTTCACTAATTGCCGATTTTGGCAACTTCAGTGCCTTCCGACAGGCTGTTTCCTAAAGCTGGACAAATTATCAACAAGCTCAGAAATAGGCTCTCAGGAAAGCACTTAAGCCGATCGATATTTTTAGCTTCACTAGATCTAAATATGTGGAAATAAATTTCCCCATTAATTTTTTGTGTGAAAATAAATTTCCATGTTTGTTTCTCAGTAAATATAATACTATTTTATTCTAATACGTTCTATTCTCCACGTTCGAGAGCAGCTTTGCTGAATAAAAAAGCGTTTTTGTCAGTTTCGATTTGCCGATAGTTTCCTATCTTCGATTGTATTCTCCTAAAAAGATAATTTCATATTTTATATATAACACCTCAAAATTTAATGATCTATAAAATGTTCAGTCTATAAATTGTGAAATATGTAATTATTTATTAGAAATGAGTTATTTTAAATTTTATTACTCTTTCTTGTGACATAACAATTGCAATTTTTATTCAATCTTCATCATTGAAGGCTTATGTTGTTCAAGATCCTCTATCATTCTATTTGTGGAAGTTCCATTAAAATTTAAGTGTTCAGAAGTAGAATTCATACGAAATATGGATAATCTTTTTAAATATTGATTGGCTGACTTATTTATAATAAAACTCCCACGAATAGAATTTTGGAGAATATCTTTTCGGAGGGGGATGATATTCTAAATTCACGACGAACTGACGCCTACCTTCGTTTCCGATTCGACGGTGGGGTGCAAGATTCGGACCCCTACCGGAATCAGCCTATTTTCTCCTGTATTCTGTAATAGTAACGTGGGGTTTTCCCTGTGCGCGAGCGTCGTTTTACCCTCATGGGACACTGCAGAGTAAACGGGATCTTGTTACAAGTTGCCATACAGTCTCTTGGGCTATTGAGAGCAATAAAAAAATATTGATATAAAACTGACTATTAACCTAACTGAAGTATGAATGGCGTACAAAATGTCTGACTCAAAACCGAAAGAGAGGAAGAGAGAGATAGAGATCATCCAAAGGAAAATAGATGAAACAGCTCAAAAAAGAGAGGGGTGGGGGAATGAAGGGGAAAGGGAGAGGGAGGCTGGCAGGTTGCAGGGAGAACCTTTTCATAGACAGGTGTATTACCGTGTATTATCGTGGTATCGACGCAATCTATCCATGGCTTGGATTGACTACCGTAAGGCTTTTGATAACACAAACCATGATCTACTTATTAAGCTCCTTAAGAGCCTGGAGGTGCATCCAAAAATAGTGAGATGCATAAAAGAGCTTATGCTCTTGTGGCAGACGAGATTTGTCATAACATTCGACAAAAGACAGGTCATAAAGATTGAATTAAAATTACAATTGTTATGTAAAGCAAAAAAAAAACAGGCAAAAGTCCAAATAACCCATTTCAAATTTCCAATTCTTTATTAAATGAATAATAATAGATATTAAGAATCAATTTGGGTGTATATTAATTCCAAATAATATTAGATTCAATGAATTATTTATTTTAATTGATATTAACATTGATTCATTAATTAGTAATTCAGATTAAAATCAATGATGTATTTTGATTAACATTAAGTATAAATTCAAATCAAATTTCAAATATTCGCGGGCTTTCATAAAGGAAGGAATCGGAGTCGAAGATTCGATTCCCACCGCCGATTCTTCGATTCCCGGAACCGAACATTTTTTCAAAATCGAAGAATCGAGAATCGATGCACTACAAATAACTATGTACACCGAACGGACGAGTAAGTTTCACTCTCCTATCTCCCTACTCATAGGTCCCACTTCTCTCAGCGCGTCTCCCTACTCCTCGCTGTACGTAGCGCGCTTTGGATTGTGGTTTTAAATGACGCGTGTTTCAACCACACGCTTATGTGTAATCTATGAAGCTTCCTGTATCTGTGGATTATGATTTTCTTTCGTGAGGAACTCACACTCTTGCGTTTTCCTTGCTGCTAACTCGTTGCTCGTTGTACCGCTGTATCTGTGACGTCACGGTTGTGCTTCGGAGCTGGTCGCTTGTTTGCTTGTCCCTACAAATTTTTCGTGTGGATCCTTACTACTCCCTCGCTTACTCAATCCCTCGTGACTCTTTGATGACCTCCTACGCTGTTTGCTTCGGTTTTTCTGAGTGACTTCTGCGGTTTGTGAGGAAAAATTGTTGGCGTCTGAGAACACTCGCGCCTTTCTTTGTGATGCCACGCTTTGAACATTTATTGGCAGCGTGTATGCAAGGTCTGTAATTTTGCTTGTCCTCCTGAAAGCTGCATATTGTTTATTATCTCCACAAGACTTTATACCGTATGTACGCTCCTTCCTCCTCCTAACCTAGCTACGTATCATAACCCTTCCTCAGCTGTCATATTTCTTTTGTGGACTCCCTTAACCGAACTCAAAATGGTATTTTTCTAGCTTCCTATACCCTTTACTTCTAACTTCCCGTTTTTTGTTCTTTTTTCCAGCGACTTTATTTTCAAGTTGCTTTTTTTATAGAAACTTACCATGGTTTTATCCTTTTATTATTTGTAATTTGATCCTATATTTTTTGGTCTATTCTGCGTTATGCTACAACCTTACTAACCTACATGCGCACCCTGCTTCCCTACTATTTTCTATTTTTTCCAAATAATTATCAATATATCCAAATAATTATTAATATTGCGCCTATTTCGCTATGTATGCCTAAGTTTAGTTCATATTAACCTGTTCACGCGTTCAACATAATTATATATTCCCAACGACTTAAATTTACAAACACAGAGTAACGCGTGAATAATGTGAGAATGATCGTGTGTCGTCGTAAGAAACCTCTCGGGTTTCCCGAATCTTCAGTATGTAAGAAGGCGAGGAACGTGACGGTTTAACGAGAGACAGATAATGTTACAATTGTCCAATTCGCGCCAAGTAATTATATAATTTCCTTGAAAACAATAGAGACAATCTGTTAGCTGTTCAAGGAGGTCTTAGCCGCAAGTTTTTTACTTGAACTTATCAATAAATAAAGAATCTACAAAGTTTGTTTAAAAAACGTTTTGAAATCATTGACTCTACCTGATCTGGTGCAAATAGAATCATAATAATTCTCAATTAAAAATTACAGAGTTTATTATGAAACAAAACATGGTCCTTCGAGCCGGATTGAGTGTGATTTAGGATTAAAAAACAGTGCAATTTTTAAACATTTCGAAAAGTTCTAGAAAGTTCGCAAAACTCGATGTGATTGCGGCCATCATAGCGTCTCTATAATTTTGCAAGAAGTCGCGTTTCCTCGCTATAACTTTTATGACTGTTCTTCGGCGAAACAAAAGGTGTTTCCTGTGATACCTGAAACATTAACAAGTGTTTAGTGTTTTTTAATTAAAACACTTCAATAGAGAGCAAGCCTGCGTCAAACGATACATTGAGAAGCTGGTACTCTACCGTCTCACTCAAAGGATCAGGTGCTCTCTCTTACTGCGAATTGCTTCTCACACGCTACTCACCGCTGCTGATTCACCTTCGAACGGTCAGCTGGATTATTATTAAAGGTGTATTAATACACAAATGAAGGTGGACTACAGTACACACTACTCTCTTCTCTCCGTTGTGGAATAAACACTTCGCCTCCGTCGAAGTTTATCGAGATGAGTTTCATTTATTGTTATTAATATTTTTTACATAGTTTAGCCGATTTAACTCTTGCATACTCAAATTGCTTTTTTTTCAAATTGTGATAACTAGTTACAGATGTTATCAAACTATCCAACAGTTTCAATGTTGTGACTTCATTATTGAGAACTTTTAATTGTCATTCAAGTCAAAATGGATGCATTGTTTTCTGAATTATCAGAGATTTCTCAGTCTATTACTCGGACTGAGACAAATTTTAAGAAAATGGCCAAAGTCAACCTCAATTTGGTGACGGCTAAGTCTCGTTTGGATCTTCTCGACCAACGCTGCAAATCATGTGAGAATCTACATCTGCAGATTAAAGCTGCTGCTACGCCTGAGGATCGTGAGAAACTTGAGTATTTCACAAAATCTAAATTCTTAATGATTGAAGATGCTTATCTTAGTGCACATGATTTCTTGATAAATCAGATTGACATTTTAACTCCGGAATCTAATTTAAATGAAACTTTAAACCAAACACAAAATTTCAGACATGAGTCAAACAGACCTGTCAAACTACCTCAGATTGTTTTACCAGAATTCAGTGGGGATTATCAAGATTGGGAAAATTACTGGGATTTATTTGAAGCTCTTATTATTAAAAATGAAGGGTTGTCTAATGTTACTAGACTACATTACTTAAAATCTTCATTAAAGGGTGAAGCTGAACACTTATTAAAGCATGTTGCGATAACTGATGCGAATTTTTTGACCATTTGGGAGTCGCTAAAGAACAGATGTAATAACCAAAGAGCGTTGATATCTGCTCATTTACCATCTTTTATTAGTCTCCCCAGCGTAACACCTAATTCGGTGGTAGAACTTCGAAAATTACGCGATACAACAAATGAGTCTTTAGCAGCTCTCAAGAATTTAAAGCGTACGACTGATTCCTGGAGTGACATACTCGTTTTCTTAATTGTTAAGAAACTTGACGTTCCTTCTTTAGAGGAATGGGAGATGCTAGTGGGTTCTCGTACCGACTATCCAACGTATAATGAACTTGATATATTCTTAGAAAAACGTATTCGTGTTTTGGAAGCCATTCAGGCTTCAAAAAATGTATCTTCTGATAAATCAAAAAATACTAAGTCGTCGTCGGTACGGAGCCATACTGCCTCTACCAATTCTAAGTGCTTGTTGTGTAAAGAAAATCATCCTTCATTTAGATGTTCACAATTTAGGGCACAGTCGATTGATAAGCGTCAGGAAATTGCACAATAGAACCAATGCTGTTATAATTGTTTAATTCCAGGACACAAAAACAGCGGCTTTGACTAAAGCGCACATAACTGATATAAATCACACAGATAAAATTGTTCCATCTTCTAGTAGCTCAGGTAAGAGTGAGATTCCGTCAGTACAAGCGAATCATGTCTCTCTGAACAATGAAATTCCATCTGTACATTTTTGAAATACTTTTCCAAATTTTTGCAGGTAATACTCTTTTAGCTACGGCTCTGGTAGACGTTCGAGCTGACAATGGTCGAGTCTATAAATTTAGAGCACTTTTAGATCAGGGATCTGAGTGTTGTTTCGCATCAGAAAGAGCGGTAAAAATCTTGTGTCCGAGATATGATAAGATTAATGCTCTTGTTTATGGAGTTGGTGGTTCAGAAATCGGATCAGCTAGAAAATTAGCTTATTTTCAGTTTCTTCCAAAAGAAAAGGGTTGTAAAGTTTTGTACTTGCAATCATTAGTATTATTAAAGCTCACATCTTACCATCCACCTGTAAGATCAGGCGGGGGGATAGAAACACAAATGAAGGAATGTTTGTTGGCTGATCCAGACCCATTCTACACTTCGAATATTGATTTCATTTTAGGTGCAGACAAATTTGGATCCTGTTTATTACCGGGATTAAAACAAGGGATTTTAGGGACCCTGACCGCGCAAGCAACTATTTTTGGCTGGATTCTTTCTGGTCCAGTATCGAATCAACTGTCACCTGTAGTTTCTTCTTTCTCAGTTCATCATAACGTGACATCTGAGGTACTTCATGAGGATTTAGCTCGTTTTTGGGTTTTGGAAGAACTCCCAATTAAAATACCTTTAAATGGAGAAGAACTCAGCTGTGAACAGCAATTTGTTTCAACCCATAAGCGTTCAGATTCCGGGCGTTAAATAAAATAAATGAAAGTCATTCAAACGGAAAATCTTAAAGATTCTCTACAAACGGTGTATTTACCTCACCATCCCATTATTCGAGCGACCAACATTACAACTCGTTTGCGTATTGTCTTTAACGCTTCTAGCCCTACTTCTAACAACACATTGTTAAATTCACATCTAACTATTGGTCCAAAATTATTAACAGATCTAATTTCTATTATCATGCGGTGGCGAGAGCATCGCTACGTATATCTAGTGGATGTGGAGAAGATGTTTCGACAAATTCTTGTTGACGTCAAAGATCGAGACTATCAACGAATCTTATGGCAGTCTCCTGATAAGAAAATTGTAGCTTATCAATTGGCGACGGTCACCTACGGTACGGCTTGTGCTCCTTATCTTGCTAACAGGGTAATTAAACAATTAGCGCAAGATGAAGGTCCAAACTTTCCACTCGCACAGGATGTTTTTGAGAATAACGTTTACGTTGACGATGTTTTGTTTGGTGCTGATACCATCGTGGAAGATGAGCAAATTCGATCACAAGTTGTTCAGATGATGGAAAGTGGAGGTTTTCATTTAAGAAAGTGAGCCGCTAATGATAGCGAATTACTTAATGAATGTCCTTCAGGCCAACACGAACGTGCCTTGGATTTTCCACTGGCTGAGCACGTGCAGTTAAAAGTTCTCGGACTATATTGGGATCCGTTGTTTGATGCTTTCAGAATCAAGGTTAATGCTGAGCCTATTCAATTTCCTACTCAGAGAATAGTTCTCTTGGTTATCGCTCAATTATATGATCCTCTCGGTTGGTTAGCTCCTGTGATAGTTGTAGCAAAGTTGTTGATGCAAGAATTATGGCTGCGCAAGCTCGATTGGGATGAAAAGTTACCGGAAGATCTTCTCTTTCCTTGGCTTGAATATTATCATGCTCTTGTCAAATTAGAACATTTAAAGATCCCGCGATAGACAGGACAATTCAAATCAAATTCAATTTGCGAATTACACGGGTTTGCAGATGCGTCAACCAAAACTTACGCAGCAAATGTATATTTACGCATTCTTGATGAGGCTAATCATGCTCAGGTTACTTTATTGCTATCAAAATCTAAAGTAGCTCCTATTTCTGTAATAAGCGTTCCTAAATTAGAGTTGTGTGGAGCTGTTCTTCTAACTAAAATAATTAAATATGTTGCTTCAACTATGGATCTTGAAAGTATACCTATTTATTGTCATACCGACTCTACTGTAGCATTGTGTTGGCTGAAGAAACATCCTTCCAGTTGGAAAACTTTTGTTGCAAATCGCGTTGCCTTGATACATGAGCTATTGCCTAATGCTAAATGGCTTCATGTTCCCACTATGGACAATCCTGCTGATTGTGCATCCAGGGGGATCTCTCCGGGAGAACTTCTCGATCATCCCTTGTGGTGGCATGGGCCGCCTTGGCTAGCAGGGCCTTCCACTGGTTGGCCAGACAAACGTCCTTTGTTAAATCCTGATGTTGATTTGGAACTAAAGCCACAAAGTTATCATCAAGTTAGTAGTGTGGAAGAAGCTATGTTTGATTTGGTACATAAATACTCTTCATGGCCAAAACTACTTCGAGTAACGGCCTATTGCCTTCGTTTCGTCAAAATCCTAAAGTATAAAATTTCCAAGAAAAAAGGAGCCAAACCACAATACCCATCTCTGGCATTGCAGAACACAGAAGTCGACCAAACTCGATTGTTCTGGCTGCAATCTGTTCAGAAAGATTCCTTCGCAATCGAATTGAGCGAACTTCACGAAAAGAGTATTCTTACTACCAAGTCGCCTTTGAAACCATTGAATCCGTTCTTGGACTCGAACGGATTGTTGCGTTTGGGAGGTCGTCTCCGTTTTGCGCCCATTAGTTATGACGAAAAACACCCAATTATCTTACCTCGTCATAAGATCAGTGAACTTATCGCTTCAAGTGCCCATCTGAGATCCTTGCATGGAGGATCACAACTGACCTTACACACTCTACGGCAGAGTTTTTGGATTCTGGGGGCTCCTTAGTTAAAGGTCTGGTAAACAAATGTATAAGTTGTGTTCGTCAGCGTGCGGCTGTTCCGCAGCAACTCATGGGCAGTCTACCAGACTTAAGAAATACTCCTAGCCGACCCTTCACGCATACAGGGGTTGATTATGCAGGCCCCTTTGATATTCGATTGGGTTCTGGTCGTGGGCATAAAAGTCAAAAGGCATATGTTTCTTTATTCATTTGCTCCTGTACTAGGTCAGTTCATATCGAACTTGTGACGGATTGTTCTTCGCTTGCCTTTTTGGCAGCTTTTCATCGCTTTGTTTCTCGAAGAGGAAGCCCTGCTCACATGTATAGCGACAATGGAAAAAATTTTCAAGGTGCGGATAAGGAGTTGAAGAAATGGCTTCAGGCACTTGAGCAAGATAATGATTTGCATAATCAGCTCGCTATAGAAGGAACCTCGTGGCATTTCATTCCACCCTCTGCACCTCATTTCGGGGGTTTGTGGGAGGCTGGAGTGAAGAGTGTGAAACATCATTTGCGTAGGATCGTAGGTCTGCATAAATTTACTTATGAGGAGTTTTCAACTCTACTCACACGAGTCGAAGCTTCACTTAATTCGCGACCTATAGCTCCCCTCTCAGCTGATGCAGAGGATTTTTCTTATTTGACTCCTGGACATTTTTTAATAGGAGCTCCGCTTACAAGTGTGCCAGAGCCTTCGCTAGAGTTTACGCCTGAAAAGTCTAACATAAATGTAGGAGACATGGTTCTATTGCGACTGGATAATCTCCCTCCTGCTAATTGGCTTCTCGGTCGTGTCATTGAATGTTACCCCGGTAAAGATAATTTGATTCGTACGGTAAAAGTTAAAACTTCGAATTCCGAATATGATCGTCCGATCACCAAGCTATGTCTTTTACCACTTAAGTCTCATGAAGCCCAAGAGCTTTATGAACAAAATTCTGCGAGTACATAATTTGTCTCTTTTTTTTTAGCTATAAGTCTTCAAATTGAAAATTACTCTTAATTTGTTCTGTTAACACATTCTTTATTTTTATTTTTTTTTATTTTTTCTCTATTAAGAGTTCTGGGTAATATTGCCACAAGAATTAATTTTTTGTTGTTGTTAAGATTTCTTTGTTAAATTGTTTCTTCATGGCGGGCAGCTAAGACTCACTTTCTAGCTTATATTATTAACTTGATTTTTTTTGAGTGCGTTCCATTTTTTTTTGTTTTGTCTGGACTGTTTTTTTTTGTTTTGGAGCGAGCCCTGGGAATTTGATACTTATTCGGGAACGCCCCCCCCCCCCACATAAAATTATATAGGACAGATTTTAGGACGGATGGTTTGCCTAAGTCTAACACGCTCTCCAATTATGGTGCCCGTGGGACCGATGCAATTCCATCCCAGTCTAAACGCTCCCCTTCTAAAAAAGCGAACAAAAATAGAAATCGTCGCTCTCCTAACCAGTCTGAGGAACCTACCGGTCTTAAGGAGTTAAAGAAGAGCAAAAATAAGGGCCCGTCCTCTTCTTCCTTTCCCTCTACGATAAAAACACCTGCCCTCCCTTCTCTCTCGTCAGATCGAATTGATCGGACGAGTCCGTCGAATGATTTATTTGCTTCACTTGAGTACTCCCAACGGAACGAAACTCGAATCCCAATAAGAGCATGGGTAGATATGATGCCCTCACCCTAGCTGATTCAATAGATGCGGTTATAAGTGGAGGTGGAAGAATTTTCAGGAATGGTCAAAACCAAGTAAAGATATTCTGTGACGACTGGAGGGATGCTAACCTTTTGCTTGGCTCTCCGGACCTCAAAATTGGAGGTCATAAACTCTTTATCCCTGAAACTCTGATCCGGAAAAAGGCCTTCATCAGAGATATTATGAAACTC
>CAKNXH010061514.1:0-12799 GCA_932178445.1 Andricus quercusramuli
TAAAAATTAATTTTTTGCCAAAAATGGAACTATTCCATTTTTCGTTGCAAATTGACCTTTTTTGGTTTAAAATTTAACTATTTGATTCAAAACTTAATTATTTTTTTAATTCGGTTGAAAATTCCTTTTGCTTGAAAATTCAACCATTTTATTTTTCGTTGAAAATTGATGTTTTATGGTTCGAA
Organism: Andricus quercusramuli; assembly: GCA_932178445.1. Lineage (NCBI taxonomy): Eukaryota > Metazoa > Arthropoda > Insecta > Hymenoptera > Cynipidae > Andricus > Andricus quercusramuli. The sequence goes on from CAKNXH010061514.1 coordinate 186, forward strand.
ATTCATCTATTTGGTTCAAAATTAATTTATTTTGTTTAAATTTAATTTTGTTATTGGTAGAAAATTAATCTTCTGGGTTCAAAATTAATCTTTTTGGTTGAAAACTAATGTAATTTGTTGAAAATTCGTTTTTTTCTTTAAAATAATTTTTTTTTTTTTTCGCCAAAATTAAAACTATTCCATTTTTAGGTCGAAATTGACCTTTTGTAGTTTGAAAATTGAACTATTTGGTTGAAAACTTAACTATTTCATTTTTCGTTGAAAATTGATGTTTTTAGTTCAAAATTCATCTGTTTGGTTCAAAATTAATGTAAATTGTTTGAATTTAATTCTTTTCAGTAGAAAATTAATTTTCTGGGTTCAAAATTAATTTTCTTGGTTGAAACCTCATGTAATTTCTTAAATATTCGTTCCTTCTCTAAATAAAAATTAATATTTTCACCGAAAATTTATCTGTTCCATTTTTCGTTAAAAATTAATGATTTTTAGTTAAAAATTTATGTAAATTGTTCAAATTAAATTTAGTTGGTACAAAGTTAATCTTCCGGGTTCAAAATTAATCTTTTGGGTTGAAAAATCATGTAATTTCGTAAATATTCGTTTCTTCTCTGAATTAAAAATGAATTTTTCCACCGAAAATCGAATTATTCCATCTTTAGTTGAAAATTGACATTTTTTATTTGAAAATTGACCTTTTTTGGTTGAAAATTCAACTATTTGGTTTAAATTTCAGCCATTTCATTTTCGGTCGAAAATTGATGTTTTTTATTTAAAAATTCATCTATTTTGTTCGAAATTCATGTATTTTGTTTGAAATTTCGTTTTTTTTTTTGTGCTGAAAATTTAATTATTCCAGTTTTAGTTGAAAATTGACCTTTTTTAGTTTAAATTTAGCTTTTATTTCAAAATTCTTTGTTTTTGTTTGAAAATTTAGCTATTTCATTTTTGGTTAAAAATTATTGTTTATTAATTCAAACTTCATCCACATTGTTTAAAAATTCATGTATTTTATTGAAATTTCGTTTTTTTTTCGGTTAAAAATTCATCTTCTCGGTGTAAAATTCAATTATTTGGTTTATAATTGAACTCTTAGGTTCAAAATTCAACTTTTTGGTATAAAATGCAAGTGTTTGGTTGAAAAATAATTTTCTTTGGTTGAGAATTTAAATTTTGTTGAAAATTCAGCTCTTGGTAGAAAATGATACATTTTTTTCATGATAAATTAATTGCATGTATTTTAATTGTTTAACAGAGGCGGCGTGGAACTCAGGATATGGAAAGCAATAATCCAGCATCGAAAGGAGAATTGATCGAAGAAATTTTCGGTAATTTCACGCACAATTTGTGATACGATTGGAACTTTTTCATTCTGATAATACGGCTTAAATCACAATAACCGAAAGAATAAATCTCCTAACCGTGATATGAAACTGAAAGCTCGTCACGTTTTTCAACGTTAAATATAAAATAAGAAAACTAAACTGTTTCAAACAGCGCAGCGCACAATTTATTTTTCTACTTCCAAAAGTCAATCTAGTCTTTATACAGCTTGAAATATTTACACGCGTCTAAGTTTAATTCCGTAATTAACGGATGAGATCTCACTTGAATTTGATCCGCCCAGTGCCTTAAGGATGTAAAAAAAATTAAGTCCGCCTTTTGCTCTTTGCCTTGATAACTATTTTTCTACTGTTTGGAGCTACCTAGACGAGACTCGGTCTTCCAATAACGTTGAAAAGATATTTGAAAGTGTTCTTCCCTAGGTTGTAATACTGTATATAGTGAGTTTTTTAGCCTAGCAATTTTACAATGTGTCAGGTATTATGTTTTTTGTTTGGATTCATAATTTTTATGAAGCTTAAATTATGAAAAGTAGGTTCGGATGTGTAGCCGAAGGTTGCGCGTTCGATTCTCGCTGCCTACACTTTTTTCCAATTTTTTATTTGCATTTTACTCAATAAAATGTTTAATATTGAATTGCCTTCTAAGTTTATTTAAAATTAGGCAAAAATATTTAATATTTGAAGATTTTATTAAATAAATTGCAGAAAAAATTGAAAGAAAAATAGGCAGTGAGTTGAAACAAAAAACACACTACCTGGCACTCTTAGATGCCACTAAACTTGATATTAACAAAGTCTTAACTATTTTTCGAACTCAGTGAAGCAATTTTTTGTTTGGAAAAGTTTTCGATCGAATCAAATCGAGATAATGTACAAAAATCGATCCCACCTCGAAAAAATATCTTGCGATCAAGATATAAAGGTAAAATTGTGAAAAGTAAAATTGTGCAATTTCTAGGACCCAATTAATAGCCATTTTTGAGAAAAACTACTTTCTAGTTCTTACAACATTTTTTACTTTTTCTTTTGCCTTTTATTTATTAAAATGTTTAAATATTCAATTCCCTTGTAAATTTATTCAAAATTATGCAAAAATAAACATTTAAATTACTTCCTTTGCATAATTTAAAAACAATTTTGAAGGGAATTTAATATTTAAAGATTTTAATGCCCAAATAAATATTTTTCTAGTGTATAAGAATGGCGTTTTATATAAAAATCGTTATTAAATAAAAATAATAAAAGCCGGTTTTCTCTAAACTGGTAAAACAGGGTGTCTACCCTACCTGGAAAGCCTGGAAAAACCTGGAAATGTCAAGGAATTTTGTTTGAAGCCTAGGAATTTTTTTCGAGCTTGAAATTAATTTTTTTAATTGAAAATTTAACTATTCCATTTTTTTAAAATTGATAATTTTTAATTGAAAATTCAAATATCTTATTCAAAATTCGTCCTTTTTGGTAGAAAATTAATCTTTTTTGCTATTAAATTCAACATTTTGTTTGAATATTTGTCTCACTCTTGACTGAAAAATCTTTCTTAATTGAAAATTCAAGTATGTTGAAAATTCATCTTTTTTGGTTGAATTCAACTGCTACATTTTTTGTTCAGAATTAATTTTTTTAATGAAAATTTAATTACTTTTTTGTTTCGTTGAAGATTGATCCTTTTTATTGAAAATTCATCTCTTTGGGTTGAACAATAAACTATTTTGTTGAAAATTCTTTTTTTTCTTTGGCAGAAAATTAATTTTTTGTAACTGAAAATCTAACTATTTCAGTTGAAACATTAACTATTTTCTTTTTTTTTTTTTAATGCAAATTAATTTTTTTTCAAACTGAAAATGCAATTATTACAGTACAATATTCCAACATTGTAGTTAAAAATTGACCTTTTTTAGTTGAAAATTCAACTATTTGATTCAAAACTTAATTATTTTTTTATTTCGGTTAAAAATTCCTTTTGCTTAAAAATTTAACCACCGAAATTCATCTATTTGTTTCAAACATAATTTATTTTTTGAAATTCAATTTTTTTTCGATATAAAACTAATTTTCTGGGTTCAAAATTAATCTTTTTGGTTGAAAACTCATGTAATTTTTTGGAAATTCGTTTCTTCTCTAAATTAAAGGTTAATTTTTTCACCGAAAATTGAATTATTACATTTTTAGTTGAAAATTCACCTTTTTTGTTGAAAATTCAACTAATTTGTTAAAAATTTCACTGCTTGATTCAAAATTGAACTATTTCATTTTTGGTTCAAAATTGATGTTTTTTTAGTTGAAAATTCATTTAGTTGTTTCAAACTTCGTATATTTTATTTAAATTAAATTTTGTTGCTCGTAGAAAATTAATTTTCTGGGTTCAAAATTAATATTTTTGGTTGAAAACTCATGTAATTTGTTGAAAATTCGTTTTTTTGTAAAATAATTTTTTTTTTGCCAAAATTGAAACTACTTAAAAAATTTAACTGTTTCATTTTTTGTTGAAAATTGATGTTTTTAGTTCAAAATTCATCTGTTTGGTTCAAAATTAATGTAAATTCTTTGAATTTAATTCTTTTTAGTAGAATATTAATTTTCTGGGTCCAAAATTAATTTTTTTGGTTGAAAACTAATGTAATTTGTTGAAAATTCATTTCTTCTCTAAATAAAAATTAATTTTTTCACCGAAAATTGAACTGTTCCATTTTTAGTTGAAAATTGATATTTTTTAGTTGAAAATTCAACTATTTGGTTTAAAATTTAACAATTTAGTTGAAAATTCCTTTCGATTTGGTTTAAAATTTAAGTATTTCATTTTTGATTGAAAATTGATGTTTTTTGTTTCAAAATTTATCTATTTGGTTCAAAATTCATGTATTTTGTTGAAATTCCGTTTTTTTTTTTGTCTAAAATTAATATTCTGAGTCCTTTTTGGTAGAAAATTCATCTTTTTTGCTTTTAAATTCAACAGTTTGTTTGAAACTTTGTCTCTCTCTTGACTGAAAAATCTTTCTTAATTGAAAATTCAAGTATGTTGAAAATTCGTCTTTTTTGGTTGAATTCATTCAATTTGGAATTCAATTTGGTTGAAGATTGATCGTTTAAATTGAAAATTCATCTCTTTGGGTTGAACAATAAACTATTTTATTGAAAATTCTTTTTTTTTCTTTGGCAGAAAATTAAGTATTTTTTACTGAAAATGTAGCTATTTCAGTTAAAAGAATAACTTTTTGAAAAAAAAAAATGTATTGCAAATTAATTTTTTTTCAAGCTGAAAATGCAATTTTTACAGTACAATATTCTAAATTGTGGTTAAAAATTCATCTCTATTTTAAACATTAATTTCTGTAACCATAAATTTAACTATTCAATTTTTTTTTAAATTATCTTTCTTAATTGAAAATTCATGTATTTTGTTTAAAATTTGTCTTTTTTGGTATAAATTAATCTTCTTGGTTGAAAATACATCTTTGTAGCTTGAAAATTTTCATTTAAAAAATTACTTTCCGACTGGAATATTTTAATTCTAAACCAAAAAGATGAATTTTCAACAAAAGAGTTCCACTTTTAACCATTTAGGTTTTTTTTCAACCACAAAGACAAATTTTCAAACAAGAATAATTGCCCAACAAATAAATTTATTATCTGCAAAAAAATACGATTTTCAACAAAATACATGAATTATCAATGAATTGGTTAAACTTTCAAATAAAAATGCCAATTTTCCACCACAAATGAAATAGTTAAATTTTCAGTTGAAAAACTTAATTTTCAACTGGAATAGATATATTTTAAACCAAAAAGATTAACTTTGAACCAAAGCGTTTAACTTTTAATCAGTTTATTTTCGACCAAAAAGATGGATTTTCAATTAAGAATATTAATTTATACCAAAAAGACGAATTTTCAACAAAATACATGAATTTTCAATTAAAAAATTTGTTCAATAACATTTTTTTTTGAAAATTTTACTTTTTTAGTTAAAAATGTAACTATTTGGTTGAAAATTTATCTTTTTTAATTTAATTCAACTACTTCATCGATAATTCATATATTTTGTTGAAAAATCGTATTTTTTGGTAGATAATTAATCTTTTCGTTTGAAAATTAATTTGATATTATATATGTTTATAATTTATATATTCCAGTTGAAGATTCATCATTTTATTTGAAAATTCATCACTCTGGATGATTTTTTTTTGTGGAAAATTAATTTGTTAACTGAAAATTTAACTATTTTATTTTTGGTCGAAAACTGATCTTTTTTAGTTGAAAATTCAATTATTTTGTTAAAAATTCATCTGTTCGGTTGAAAATGCAATATTTTTCCTTGAAAATTTATGAGTTGGAAGCGGTTTAAACTGATTTTAATATAGTGACGACCGTAATTTTATCTAAAGTATGCACTGAATTTTAATTATAAGAAGATAAAATAAAAATCTGCTTAAATTATTATTCAAATTTATGGATTTTAGAGACAAATTCAACAAATGATTAATTATGTTTGTAGTATTATTCAATTATTTCATTAATCGATGGTGTCAATACATTTTAGAATATCTTGTAATATAATTCGTCAAAGCTTTTTAAATTAATTGTTTAAAAAATATGCGAAATATTTTAATGGCTCCGTACTATGAAAATTTATGTATACCTGAAAAAAAGTGAGATACCTGAAAAAAACCTGGGATTATCAGGGAATTTTTTCCAAGGATTTGAGTAGACACCCCGTAAAATATCCTAGGAATTCCACAATTTTACTTTGGTGTCATGAATTTTATTTAGAAAAATTGTGAATCAAAACAAGCTCAGGCAACAGCGTCTCGGATTTGTAGTCGCAAGATCTCAGGCTCGATTCTCACTGCCTGCACTTTTTTCGATTTTTTTTTAAATTTTATTTTCAAAATGTTAAAATATTAACAAAGTATTTACTATTTTTCGAACTCAGCGAAGTAATTTTTTGGAAGGTTTTGTGTGAAACCTTTTACAGCGATGAACTAATCGTAAAATGTGTGCTTAACTGGATTAATAGAAACGCCGAATTAAGTACCTCGATTTCAAATGATAATGTTACACTAAGATATTGTTTTTATTTCCAGTTATTATTGTAATTATAGTTGTTATTCGCAAACTCAGTTTGTAATAAAAAAAGAATCAGAAAACAAGAGAGGTCTCTGGAAAAATATTTTTTTTTTATATCAGGGTGGCCACTTTACCCGGAAAGACTGGGAAATGACCGGGAATTTATTGAAAAAATCGGGAATTTACTTCTGATCGCAATAAAATTCAAGGTTTCATCATTTAGATAATTTTGGTCAATCTAGGAAAAAAATTTCCATTATAAGAAAAACCTTTTGCATTATTTTGTCGTGTGAGATTTTTTTTCGCTGAAAAATTTTCAACTAATAATATTAATTTATACCAAAAAAGACGAATTTTCAATAAAATATATGAATTTTTGATTAAAAAAGATTTTTTTTTAACAGAAAATTTTTTGTTGAAAAGTGATTTTTTTCAATTCAAAATTCATCTTTTTGGTTGAAAATAAAACTAACTGGTTAAAAGTGAAAAGTTTTGAAAGTTTTTTTTTTAAATTAATTTTTTTAACTGAAAATTTATCTATTTTATTTTTGGTCGAAAACTGATCTTTCTTAGTTAAAAATTCAACCTTTCTTGAGAATTGATTTTTTAAAGTAAAAATTGTACTATTTCAGAAGAAAATTGAAATATTTTGCTGAAAAACCGTTTTTGTCCTTGTTAAGAATTTAATTTTTAACAGAAAAATTTAACTATTTTATTTTTGGTTGAAAATTTATCTTTTTTGGATGAAAATTCAACTATTTGTTCGAAAATGTATGTACTTTGTGGAAAATTTGTATTTTTTGTAGAAAATTAATCTTTATCTTTAAAAGTTTATCTTTTTGGTGAAAAATTCAACTATTCCAGTTGAAAATTCATCACTTTAGTTGAAAACTCATCAGTTTGGTTGAAAATTAATTTTTTCAACTGAAAATTTAACTTTTCCATTTTTGATTGAAAATTGATCTTTCCTGGTTCAAAATTCAATAATTTTGATGAAACTTGGTCTTTTTTAATTGAAAATTCAACTATTCCACTGAAAATTTCAGTTTAAATATTTATAATTTTAGTTGAAAATTCATCTTTTAGGTTGGAAATAGAATCACTCGGTTGAAAGTTAAACTCTTTTGTTAAAAATTATCATTTTTTTTGGTTGGAGATTGATAATTTTAATTAAAAATTCATTTCTTTGGTTGAAAAATGAGCTATTTGATTGGAAACTTATTTGGTTTTTATATGAAAAGGATTTTTCTCAAATTGAAAATCTAACTATTATTCCAGTTAAATATTCCATAATTTTAGTTAAAAATTTATCGCTTTAGCTGAAAATTCATATTTCTGGTTTAAAATTCAACTATTAAAGTAAAAAATTTACCATTTTGGTTGCAAATTTATCATTTTATTTGATAATGTAACTATTTTGTTAAAAATTCGTTTCTTTTGATGGAAAATTAATTTTTGTTTATTAAAAATATAATTTTATATTTTTAGTATTAAATATATCTTATCTCAAATATATCTATCTTGAGTTGAAAATTCAGGTATTTTGTTGAAAATGTCCTTTTTGGTGGAAAATTAAGTTTCTTTTCATTGAAAATTAATTTTTTAAACTGAAACTTGAACTATTCTATTTTTGGTGTAAAGTCGATATTTTTTAGTTGAAAATTCATGTATTTTGTTGAAAGTTTTTTTTTAAATAGAAAATTAATCGTTTTGGTTAAAAATTCAGATTTTTTTTTTTTTGTAGAAAATTCATTTCTTTTGATTGAAAATTAATTTCTTTCATTTGGAAATTCATGTACTTTGTTGAAAATTTTTCTATTTTGTTAGAAAATTGATCTTCTTCGTTGGAAATTCATCTTTTTGGTAAAAAATTAATTTTGAACGGAAAATGTAATATTCCATTTTTGCTTGATTTACCTTTTTAGTTGAAAATTAATTTATTCGGTAGAATGTTCGTCCTTTTGGCATAAAAATTGACCTATTATTTTAAATATTTGTTTATTTTCATTGAAAATTAATTTTTTTAACTGAAAATTCTACTATTTTATTTTTACTTTCAAAACTATGTTTTTCAATTGAAAATTCATGTATTTTGTTCATTTTTAATTTTAAATGAACTTTTATGTCGATAATTCGACTGTTTTATAAAAAATTCATTTTTGAAAATTTAACTAATTTGTTAAAATCATCATTTTTTGTCAAAAATTCAACTATGTTGTTAAAAAGTCATTATTTGGTATTGAAAATCATCTATTTGGTTGTTAATGCAACCGTTTGTTTCAAAATTAATTTGTTTCTGAAAATTCTTCTTTTTGTCTTACAAATGTGGGTAGAAAATATTTTTTTGTTAAAAACTTTTTTTGAAATTTGTTTTTTTGGTTGAAAATTTCTTTAAAAATTGAAATATTTGGTTGAAAATTCGTGTACTTTGTTACAAATTCATATATTTTGATAGAAAATTCATCTCATTGGTTGAAAATTCGTTTCTTTTTTGGGTTGAAAATATATTTTACTAACTGAAAATTCAACTATTTTATTTTTTGTAGAAAATTTATCTTTTTTAGTTGAAGATTCATCATTTTAGTTAAAAATTCACTTCAACTATTCCTTTTTTTGTGGAAAATTTACCTTTCTTGATAGAAATGTAATATTTTTCGTTGAAAAATTAACTGTTTTGTAGAATTTTAACTATTCAATTTTTTGTTGAGAATTTATTTCTTTGGTAAAAAATTTAATTATTTTGTTGAAAATTCGTTTCTTTTTTGGTTGAAAATTTATTTTACTAACTGAAAATTTAAATATTTTATGTTTGGTAGAAAATTGATCTTTTTAGTTGAAAATTCATTAATTTGATTAAAAATTAAATTTTGTTTATTTGAAGATTCATCGTTTTAGTTGAAAATTCACTTTAACTATTCCACTTTTTGTGAAAAATTTACCTTTTTTTTATAGAAATGTAATATTTTTCGTTAAAAAATTATCTGTTTTGTAGAATTTTAAATATTCTATTTTTTGTCGAGAATTCATTTCTGATTGAAAATAAATTTCTTTGGTTGAAAATTCGTTTCTTTTTAGTTAGCTAGTTCAATTTTTTCTTACAAATTCACGTTTTTAGATGAAAAATAATTAACCTTGGTGAAAACTTCTTTTTTTGTTTAAAATTTACTTTTTTGACTGCAAATTCTTGGTTTGTAAATTTATCTTTTTTAGTTGAAAATTTATATATTTTATTGAAACTGTATCCTTTTTGGTAGAAAATTTATCTTTTGGGTCTCAAATAGAATCATTTTGTTGAGAATTCATTTTTTAAAATGAAAAATACAAACTATTTTGTTGAAAATTCGTTTTTATTTTTTGTTGAAAATTCATTTGTTGTTGTTGAGAATTCATTTTTCTAACATTTTATCTATTGTAAATTGGTTGAGAATTAATCTCTTTTATATGACAATTCATGTACTTCGTTGAAAATGTGTCTTTTTTTGTAGAAAATTAATCGTTTGCGTTAAAAATTCAGCTAACTTTTGGGTTAAAAATTCATTTCTTTGGTTGAGCATTTATTTTTTTTTACTTGAAAACACATCTAAAAAGTGTTTAAAATATATTTAGAAACAAAATTTTTTTGCATTAACATCAATTATTTTCCAACTGTGTGGGTTTTTCATACGTAAAAGAATTTAGAAATTGGGATATTGTTACAAACTTGAATAATGCACTGTTTAAATCGAATAATATGTTTTCCATTACTTTTACTTCTTTTATCATTTAAATTTAGCGCCCTTTCGAATTTGAAACGATTCATTTTCCCGCGAAATTTAAATAATGCAATTCTTATCAATATAGATATTCTCAAAGCACATAAAGATCGAGCCAAAATATTTTTGAGATCGAGCATATTCTCGAGCATTTAAATTCTTCAGAACACTGAAGATAAGTCAATTTTACTAGGAATCTGTATTATCATCGGAGATGGTAACGATCAATCAAAATGGAAATCTACATTATCGATCAAAGTTATATCCTCTAATAGAGAAAATATTTAACGTCTTTCCAGACTAGATAGACCTATAAATTACATTTTTTTAAATTAAATTTATTCAGAAAAAAGATCTTTCGCGCCGCTGGGATTCGAACGCCAGGTGAACTGATTGCCGGTCAGGTGCTCTACCACTAAGCTACTGGAGAGATCGGAAGAAGAATCCTTTTTCCGAAACACGCTTTCTTTTGCAAGATGTTATTTTTTAATACAAGTCCATTCTTCTAGGAATCTGTATTATCATCGGAGTTGGTAAGGATCAATCAGAAGAGAAATGTTCACCCACACCATGAAAATGGAAATCTACATTATCGATCAAAGTTATCTCCTCTAATAGAGAAAATATTTAACGTCTTTTCAGATTAGATAGAGCTATAAATTAAATTTTTTTAAATTAAATTTATTCAGAAAAAAGATCTCCTTTCGCTCCGCTGGGATTCGAACTCTAGGTCAACTGATTGCCGGTCAGGTGCTCTACTACTAAGCTACTAGAGAGGTCGGAAGAAGAATCCATTTTCCGAAACACGCTTTCTTTTGAAATATGTTATGTTTAATACAAGTCTATTTCACTAGGAATCTGTATTATCAGCGGAGATGGTAACGATCAATCAGAAGAGAAATCTTCACCCACACCGTGAAAATGGAAATCTACAATATCGTTCAAAGTATCAATATCAATATCTCTCCAGTAGTTTTGTGGTAGAGCGAAAGGAGACCATCTTTCTTCTGAATAAATTTAATTACATTTTTTTTCTATTTATAGCTCCATCTAGTATTGAAAGACGTTGAAGATTTTCATTATTAGAGGAGATAACTTCGATCGATAATGTAGATTTCCATTTTGACGGTGTGTGAAAAGATTTCTCTTCTGATTGATCGTTACCATCTCCGATGATAATATAGATTCCTTGTAAAATTCTTCCGATCTCTCCACTAGTTTAGTGGTAGAGCACCTGACCGGCAATCAATTGACCTGGCGTTCGAATCCAAGCGGAGTGAAAGGAAATCATCTTTTTTCTGAATCAATTTAATTTTTAAAAAAATGTTAATTTGTAGCTCCATCTAGTATTATAAGACGTTGAAGATTTTCTGTATTAGAGGAGATAACTTCGATCGATAATGTAGATGTCCATTTTGACGGTGTGTGAAAAGATTTCTCTTCTGATTGATCGTTACCATCTCCGATGATAATGTAGATTCCTCGTACAATTGTTCCGATCTCTCCAGTAGTTTAGTGGTAGAGCACCTGCCCGGCAATCAGTTGACCTGGCGTTCGAATCCCAGCGGAGTGAAAGGAGATCTTTTTTCCGAATAAATTTAATACTAATGATAAGCATGAAAATTGGAAAAATATGGACCAACCTGCTGGAAGTAAAAAGATTGAAAAAGATAGAAAATTGGGGATAGGAAAAGATACAACTATTCTATCTCTCTCAATGGGTCACTTTGCATCCCTAAAACACTATCTTTTCTTATCCCTAATCCCAATAACTTTCTATTTTTTTCTCTATCCTACGTCACGAAGGACTCTTATCTTTTTCTATTCCTTAGTCTATCTATCTATTACGAATTTTGATCTTTTTCAATCTCTTGCTCTATTCTTCGTGACCGAAGACTTATCTTTCTCTATCCTCGATCTATCCGCGTCAATCTTTTTCTATCTTTTTGTCTATATAGATTCACGTCTTTCATTTCCAATCTCCGTTTCTCTATCTCATCCTATCCTCCTTCTATCAAAGTCAATATTTTTTTATCTCTCAATCAATCTAAACTCCCTTTATCTTTTTCAATCTCCTTTTCCCTATCTCTTCTTATCCTCGATCTATCCGCGTCAATCTTTTACTATCTTTTTGTCTATATGAATTCACATCTTTCTTTTCCAATCTCCTTTTCTCTATCTCATCCTATCCTGCTTCTATCAATGTCAATCTTTTTCTATCTTTTTGTCTATATAAATTCACGTTTTTCTTTTCCAATCTCCTTTTCTCTATCTTATCCTATCCTCCTTCCATCAACGTCATTATTTTTCTATCTCTCAATCAATCTACACTTCCTTTATCTGTTTCAATCTCCTTTTCCCTATCTCTTCTTCGATCTATCCGTGTCAATTTTTTGATATCTTTTTGTATTCACATCTTTCTTTTCCAATCTCCTTTTCTCTATCTCATCCTATC